>JALPQI010006789.1:0-52191 GCA_025490895.1 Thaumatotibia leucotreta
GGAAATCATGTGTAAAACGCATTTTCCGGGGTCCATTATTCACCAGGGCCCTGTGGACGATGAACCAATAAGTGTGTTGGAGCAATCCGTAAACACGACCAGACATAATTGGGACACGTCTAAAAAGGTAGTAGATCACAACAAGTTGAAGTGGGCGCTGTCAACGTTTCAGCCATATAAAGCCCCGGGGCCAGATGGGATCTACCCCATTCTACTACAAGAGGGTGCAAGTACAATCTTACCCGCACTTGAGCAGGTTGTACAGAGCCTGTTTAGCCTTCGGCCATGTACCACGTATATGGAGAAAGGTTAAGGTAACCTACCTGCCAAAGCCTGGCAAGGCAGATTACACCGAAGCTAAATCATATAGGCCGATAAGTCTCTCGTCATTTTTCCTCAAAACTATGGAAAAACTGGTAGACAGACATATAAGGGATGGACCACTAAGAAGGCATCCTCTGCACCAACTACAGTGCGCTTATCAACCAGGCAAGTCCACTGAAACCGCACTGCATTTGGTGACTACTAGAGCGAAACAGGCTATAGAAAACAGAGAAATATGTCTAGCCGTGTTCATAGATGTGGAAGGCGCATTTGACCGTACCACGTATCAAGCGATCAATAATGCTGCCTTGGAACATGGCATAGAACCGACTCTGTGCAGGTGGATCGGTAATATGCTGAATAGTCGACTAATAAAATCCTCCCTCATGGGAGACGAAATATTAGCCACGGCAACAAAAGGATGCCCACAGGGGGGTGTACTATCACCAACCCTGTGGAGTCTAGTAGTGAATACTGTGACGATGCGTGAATCGGAACGCACATTGCCCCTTCCACGTTAGGTTCTGGCCGTTTTAGATCCTTATTTCCAAATTTAAAATTACAAATTCCCATTATTCATTCATTTCCTTGATCAGTCATCCTCAGTCCATCAGAAGACGCAGATCGATTTAATACTAAATATTTGTCAACTTAATTAAGAATCTGAGTGCTGCACGAGTCAGTGTTTTATGTCTTCAGTCAATTTTAATATCCAGTGAAAGTGTTTTATACTTATATATCTGTTACTGTTACCTGTGTTCGTCGTTCTTTCCCAAAGGCACAATATTGTAAGTTGTCATACTTTATAGTTTTACATTTATATATATTCCAACTCAATATCAGTTTAGCTGACTGTACTTGTATCTATTACAGGTGCCTTTATTTTCGAGTAAATAAATAACCTACTGGCTGCCCTACTTCCTCTTTCCTTCCCGCTCCCGTCTCCGAAACCCCGAGGGCTACACCCTCACACTGGCGCCTCAACGTTCCCGAACCCACAACCCACGACCAACCCCCACCAACTGATCCGGCTACCAAGAACTTCAAGACCTACAGAAAAAGCTATATACCTTATTATTTTTAATTTTTATACAATTGTAATTATCTTTTTATTCTTTTTCCAAATTCTAAAAGATTCCTAGACGATCCCTCCCAATTTCGACACTCTCTCTCGGCCTATAATTATTATTTTTTTAAGTTTTATCGATCAATATAATTTTTCATCCCTCACAGCACAAACCATCAACCTGTATATTATATTTAACCATCTGACAATTATATAACCCTATCTCTAATTCTCCAATCTATCTCTATAGTGCCATCTTCCTTGTATTTCGCGAGACAGTATACTAACAAAACACAAAACAATCTTAGAAACACTCATTTACATACATTAAACACAATCCAAGATTTCACTGAAATCATCACAAATTGACTTATCTATGGTGTTTTTAAAACTCACACCGAGTCACCAAAACATAAGTTAATACTTACTTACTGGAGTGCTGCTGGAGAATACCCTCAGTGTATCCTACATCGATACCAACACTGGAAAAGGTACTTTCCTAGGACTTATTGAAAGTCGCTATCTAGAGGTACCCTGACTGGTTACGGTTGACATTCACACATTCGTGTAGTAAAACACTTAAGCATTAAATAAACTTTAATCTTTTAACCAGTTAAAAATGAATCCATTATTCTTGAACAAGCCCGAGATTATATACGAGCTCAAGCTTAGGAACATCCAATTTCCCAGCTCCTCCCAGGCTGACGAGTTGCGGCAATTGCTGACTTCCAACTTAACAGCAGCTGATTCTTACGAAATCAGTCCATACACATTGGAGGTAGACCTGAAGGAAATCGGCAAATGCTTATCCTTGTTGACATCCCAATTACTCCTTCTTCCATCAAACAGTGCACACAGTGATAAAATCAAAACTTATTTACATCATGTTACGCTTCGTGTAAACCGCTTAAATATCACAACAGAGTCAACATCCGATATAATACAAAATTATAAAAATATTTGTGAACAACTGACAGAATGTCAAACAAAATTCAATTTTTCACAAACGCCAACTTCAGTTGCGTCAAGTTATGCATCTGCGACCTCTTTATTGCATGGTAATACGAATCTCGATTTACTCGCGAATAAACTATGCAACCTCCCTGACAATAGACCTAACGACTTAAAAAAGTTTAACTACAAAGGTGATAGCTGTCCACATGATTTTATTCGTAACATAGAAGAGTTCGCAACTGCACGAAATATTGACGATAAGCGTTTATACAATTACATATATGATTTTCTTTCCGGTACTCCCTTAGACTGGTATAGGTCAAAGAAACATACTTTGACAGATTGGAATTCCTTCAAAAAGCAATTTCTTACTGATTTCGAATTACACGATCATGATTATAATCTCATGCAGACAATTTATTCTCGCAAACAAAATCAAAAGGAAAGAGTCATTATGTACTTTTCAGCTATGGAAGCACTATTTTCAAAACTACATAAACCTCTTTCTGAAGAAACAAAGATTGACATATTACGTAGAAACCTGAATCCGTATTACAGCACTAAATTACTCCCCACAGATATAGTATCAATAGACCAATTATTCAAATCATGTAAATGGTATGAAAGCTGCAATACAACCTCTACCTATTATGTTAATCCTAATCAAGAAAATTCGAACCATACCTCATACCAACCACATATACCTCCATTTCCATACAAGTCAACAATTCATACTATATCAAACCAAACTGAAAGTGTACGTTTCTCCTGTCCCCGCTGTAGAACAAACAATCATTCCTTAGATGTATGTAAAAGCGAAAACATCGTGTGTTTTCGTTGCGGTAAAAAGAATGTAACCTATCCGAAATGTACTAATTGCCATAAATTTTCAAAAAACGCGTAAAGGAGAAAAGTAACACAACTAAAACTACAGCTACAGAATGGAACCTTTGGTTAGATACTATCAAATTATTCATGTCATCTTACAAAACCACCACAGCACTTTTTACCAAAAACCCACTTGATGTACGTCCATATGTCAATGTACAGTCAAATAATTTAACCCTTTGCGGACTTTTAGACAGTGGCAGTGCCATTAGCATTCTTGGTCACGATTCTCACAAAATACTTTTATCCCATGGTTATACATTAAATAACAAACATACCATTACTGGTACTGTGGCTAATGGACAACCAATAAAGTCTATTGGTACAATTCAAATACCAATAAGCTTTAAAAAGAAACTAGCGATTATCACCACACATGTCATACCACAAGTGACCCAACCGTTGATCTTTGGTATAGATTTTTGGAAAATCTTTCAGTTAGCCCCAGACATACTTAATACTTTAACAACATTTTCTAATAATTATATCGATACATTAATAATTAATAACTCTTCCCCTGATTACATCACTCATTATGATAGCCTTACTGATACTCAACGTTTAATTTCTGATGTTTTAATCGAAAAGTTTAAGCACATTTCGACTGAAACTAAACCTTTAGGCAAAACCCACCTAGTGGAACATCATATCGATACCGGTGATCACCCACCAATCAGACAACGATGCTATCGACTTTCACCGGAAAAACAAAAGGCCTTATGCAAAGAAGTAGACGAAATGCTTAAGCTTAATGTCATAGAGCCTTGTGAAAGCCCATGGCTCAATCCAGTTATAATAACTCCAAAAAAAGATGGAACCTGGCGTTTTTGCATTGACAGCCGGAAACTCAACTCTATCACACGCAAAGATGCTTACAAACTCCCATTCATTTCCGATATCCTTGATAAACTAAAGAACGCTAAATACCTTTCCTCCATTGACATTGCCAAGGCATTCTGGGAAATTCCCCTACGTCTCTCAGATCGTCCTAAAACTAGCTTTCATGTACCTTCAAAGGGCATGTACCAGTTCCGCGTAATGGCTTTTGGCTTGACCAATGCACCTGCAACGCAACAACGTTTCATGGATGCATTATTCCCGTCTGATTTGCTTGACAATTCAGTTTTCACTTACTTAGATGACATAATCATCATCAGTAACACCTTCGAAGAACATATTGAATTACTAAACAAAGTATATAAGAGACTTGCAGAAGCGAATATAACAATAAACTTCCCCAAATGTTCATTTTTCAAAAAAGAACTTAAATATCTTGGCTACATTGTCAACGAACACGGTTTACAAACAGATCCCGAAAAAGTTAAAGCAATATTAGATATCCCTGCCCCCACTTCCGCACGAGAAGTTAAAAAGTTCCTCGGAACAGCTAGTTGGTACAGACGTTTCATTCCTGATTTCAGCACCAAGGTCGCACCTCTAACAAGATTAACCTCTACTTCCAAAAAGGCCCCACCCTTTAAATGGACTTCTACAGCGAACCAAGCCTTCATAGCTATTAAAGAAGCCCTTGTCTCAACCCCTATCTTGACTTGTCCAGACTTCTCTAAACCTTTTGCAGTCCATTGTGACGCTTCTAGCTTCGGCATAGGTTCCATGCTCACTCAAGAGTTCGATGGTGTTGAAAAACCCATTGCCTACATGAGCAAATCCCTTACTGGTCCTCAAAGAAACTATTCCATAACAGAAAGAGAATTACTTAGTGTCATTCTTTCCTTAGAACATTGGCGTTGTTACCTTGACAACGGTATAAAATTTACCATTTACACAGACCACTCTGCATTGCAATGGTTCCTCCACCTTGACAACCCTACTGGACGTCTAGCCCGTTGGAGTATTCGTCTTTCGACATTTAACTTTGAGATCAAACACAAACGTGGTAAGGATCATTTAGTTCCAGACGCTTTATCCCGTTCTGTCCCAATCACTACTATTAATTACAACAGTTCTCATACAAACGACGACTGGTTTAATAATATCTATTCAAAATGTAGCTCAAACCCAAACACAACACCAGATTATATTATACATAATAATAAACTGTATAGATATTGTCGAACAACTTCTTTACTTCAATCTGAATATAGTTGGAAAGAGGTTATTCCATTTGAGTACAGAACCCCAATCATCACAGAAAATCATTCCACTCCCACTTGCGCTCATTTTGGAACATTCAAAACATACCAAAGAATAAAATTGAAATATTTTTGGCCAGGAATGTACAAAGATGTTTCCAATTTTATAGCCAAATGTGAAACTTGCCTAGCTTACAAACATCAAACTCAACTTAAACTTGGTCTGATGGGAAAACCTAAGCAATGTTCACGTCCTTTTCAGTGCATTTCTATTGATTTGATCGGCCCATTACCGACTACACATAAGCACAACAAATTTATTTTCGTTGTTACCTGCTGCTTTTCGAAATACTGCCTCCTTTTCCCGATTAAACGTGTGAACTCGAAAATAATTGTACACATTCTAGAGAACCTAGTGTTTCTTGTCTATGGAGTCCCACAAACTATCATTCTTGATAACGCCCCTCAATTTGTTAGTCAAGAAACAACTGACTTGTTCCACTTCTATAAAGTACCTAAAATACATTATTGCCCCCTTAAATGTCCTCAACCAAATACCGTTGAAAGATATAATAAAGTTGTCACTACAGCAATTTCTTCATTTGTGGAAGATGACCACAGAAATTGGGATATCAACATACATAAAATACAATTCGCTATTAATACTTCAGTAAATGAAACCACCAATTACACTCCAACATTCCTTGTATTTGGCCGCGAACTAGTCACATGTGGATCGGTATACAATAATTCAGATCTCACAGATGACCTTATCTTCGCTCCAAGGGACCAATATGCGGATAACATCGGTCTTCTCCAGCCAATATTCTCTGAAGTACAAGCCCGCCTGTGGAGAGCACATGAAAACAGCTCCTCTTCATATGACAAACATCACCAACATTTCGAGTTCAATGAAGGTGACACCGTCTGGAAACGAAATTACCCTATTAGCAATGCTCCTAAACATTTTTCAGCTAAACTTGCTCCTAAGTTTATAAAATGTACAGTTGCTAAAAAAATATCACCCTTAGTATACGTCTTGAATGACATGTCTGGCAAAATGATAGGTCGATGGCACATCAGAGACCTGAAACCCCTTCCCAAAACTCTAAAATAAACATTTAAATGTCTATTCCCATTTGGCATCCTATTTTCAACCGTTACTTTTCTCCTGATTTACTCCTGATTTTCTACCCAATTATGTATATATTCATCTTAATTTATTTAAATCACATCTCATATCATTCCTTTTTCGGATCCATTAACATAAAGTGATTACTTTTGTTACATATACTAATTTATGAATTAAGAGATCTAACATAAAGTCGACTCTTACCTATCTTGACATCATATTATTATGATGTTCACTTTTATTATACACATACTTATACAGTATGTTATCTTAATTCCTAAATATGGAATCACCTCTAAATGTAGTAGGTATTTCAACACCTACGATTCGTCGAATATTTTTCGACTTGCATACTTAATGCACCTACATGTACATAAATATATTAAACGTTAAGATATCATAACTAATCAGCGGGTGGTTACTGAATTATAAGCCTTAATACCAAAGGTGGACGATTTCATGAGTATTTCTTTCACTACAGGAATACTCTAATGAAAGGTGTTTTGGTTAACTGATAGTTCACCAAAATTTTGCTAGATTGACGAATAAAAGATTATGTATGAATGAGTTGTATGAATTAAAGTCGTTTCACCTGATATAAGCATTGTATATACATCATTCACATCTTCTAAATTATCTTTATTCATGCCCACATCTTCTAATTTAAGTTAATTTCATTACGGAAAAATCCGTTGGCCTAAAGCCGAGGATTTTCCCTTCCAGGGCAGCCCCGGTAGTGTGACGATGCGTGAATCGGAACGCACATTGCCCCTTCCACGTTAGGTTCTGGCCGTTTTAGATCCTTATTTCCAAATTTAAAATTACAAATTCCCATTATTCATTCATTTCCTTGATCAGTCATCCTCAGTCCATCAGAAGACGCAGATCGATTTAATACTAAATATTTGTCAATTTAATTAAGAATCTGAGTGCTGCACGAGTCAGTGTTTTATGTCTTCAGTCAATTTTAATATCCAGTGAAAGTGTTTTATACTTATATATCTGTTACTGTTACCTGTGTTCGTCGTTCTTTCCCAAAGGCACAATATTGTAAGTTGTCATACTTTATAGTTTTACATTTATATATATTCCAACTCAATATCAGTTTAGCTGACTGTACTTGTATCTATTACAGGTGCCTTTATTTTCGAGTAAATAAATAACCTACTGGCTGCCCTACTTCCTCTTTCCTTCCCGCTCCCGTCTCCGAAACCCCGAGGGCTACACCCTCACAAATACACTACTGGAGGAGCTAAATAAAGGTCCTCTGTACACAGTAGGATACGCGGATGATTTAGTGATACTGGTCACCGGGAAATTCCCAAGCACTGTATCGGAAATCATGAATGGAGCGCTGAAGCTAGTGGAACACTGGTGTAATAGTCGCCAACTCTCCATTAATCCGGCGAAAACTGTGGTAATACCCTTTACCAGGAAAAAGACCCTCGCTAACATGAAGCAACTAAAGCTCTATGGCAGGGTACTAGATATGTCCAGCGAAGTGAAATACTTAGGTATGACACTTGATAGAGAACTGAACTGGAAAAAGCACGTAGACCTCCTCATAACCAAAGCACTGAGAGTGTTTGGTATGTGTAGGTCGGCATATGGCAAAACATGGGGCTTAAACCCTAAAGTACTGAGGTGGATCTACACTATGATGGTGAGACCTATCATTCTGTACGGTAGTCTGGCATGGTGGCCAAGAACTGCAAAGGGTACATGCAAGGATGCTCTGAATAAATTACAAAGAGTAGCGTGCATGGCCATCACAGGCGCGTTTAGAACGACGCCAACGGCGGCGTTAGAGGTACTGTTGGACCTACCGCCGCTACACCTGGTTATACAGTCGGAGGCACGCAAGTCCCTGCAAAGACTCAAGATCTTGGGTCTATGGAGTGATAGCATGCCAAAGACCAAACATACAAGCATGGAACTAGACAGTTACATGGATAAGTTAACAAGTATGGGTAGTGATAAAATGCTGCCCAAATTTGTTTTCCAAAAGAATTTTAAAACTAAAATTCATAATAGAGCCGAATGGGCGGGGGGTCTACAGCCACCAATTTCTGATGGGAACGACCTTATTTGGTACACTGACGGATCCAAGACTGGATCCGGTACGGGCGCAGGCATTTATGCAAACGACTACCGTGGTAGTGTAAGTATGGGCAACTATGCGACTGTATTCCAAGCGGAAACCTACGCGATTATTGCCTGTGCACAGGAGATTATAGATAGACAGACTCAAGGTATGAATATCTATATATTAAGCGACAGTCAAGCAGGGCACGAGGGCTTCCTTGGCAATGAAAATGCAGATGAGCTTGCAAGAGGGGGTTCTACAAACAACTTTGTAGGACCAGAACCATTTGTAGGACTCTCACAAGGAACCATTAAAACAGCCATGAAAGAGCGAGTTAGATGGAAGCACCAGGAAGAGTGGAACAATCTAACGGGGCTCAGGCATTCAAAGCTCTTTATGCACGAAGTAGACTCGGGCTGGAGCAAAAAGCTTTGGAAATATAGCAAAAGACAACTCAAACTCATAACAGGGGTGTTTACGGGACACTTTGGGGTCAAAACTCTCTTGGCCAAAATGGGTCTTTCTGACAGCATAGACTGTAGAATGTGTGGCGAGGAAGAAGAGACAATGAAACACTTAATGTGCGAATGTCATGCCCTCGCCAGACAAAGGATGAAAGACTTCGGAACTGGTTATCTAGAACCGAAGGAGGTCAGAACGTTACCGCTAGGGTCCATCCTCAAACATATTGAGTTGATAGAGCAATCCCTGGGGTAGACGAAACAGGGGGCAATTACACAAAAGATCCCAATGGGTCGAAGTGTATCCGTAAGGGCCTCGCTAATAAGATAAGATAAGACTACGAACAAATAAAACATGGAAGCCGCATGCCACACTAAATAGCCTTTCAAAAACGGTCCCGAATTTTAGTTGACAAGTGTCACCCTTCTTCAATGCATCACGGTAATGAATTTCAATGTCAACCTATAAAAACTTAAACCGCCATTTAAAAATAGTTGTGATTGGTCCATCAAAGTTTTGATTGGCTATATTCTATAGACATCAAAGATGTTGCGCCGAAATATGCGCGGTGTTAAGAAAAGCGCTATGTTCTGCCCATCTTGGCATTGGTTTTGGGGGCATTTTTGAGCTGGCGTTAGACGTCCATGTTATATAATGTATGGTCGCAGGGAGAGTATGATGATGATGTGATTGTACCACTAGCAATATTATTTTAAATCATCTTGTGACTCGTGGCACCTACGAAATTCTCAGAATGACGATCCAGGACACGATATCACATTTCTGGCCATTAAAACAATTTCAAAAGTCGTACCGCGGGCACTTTGGCACTTAAAATGTCCGAGTCAACTTTACTCCGTGACAGCAGAAATGGTTTTTTACTTACTTTAAAATGAAATGTCAACGGTCTCCTAAATTGTAAAGCTACATTAAAACCGGCCAAGAGCAAATCGGGCCATGCTCAGAGTAGAGTTCCGTAGTTATTCATAAACGGCTGTGCCGATTATGTTCCAATATTTTTATTTTAAAATATTTGATAAGTCCCACTATTCATGATTCTTTCCATATTTTTTGGAGCCATGGATCAAAAGCTGGAGCGGGCGACACTTTTTTTTCTACTGGAGTGGTTAAAAAATATTGATTTTAGAAAAGACTTTCGGGATTCTTCTTCTTTTTAAAAGACCTCAACGACTACACTTGAGGGGACATACCCATACTACGTGACCCTTTTTTAAGCGTTTTTTGAGTCACGTGACAAGATACCAGAGGTGACGGACATGGCGAAACTATAAGGGTTCCTAGTTTACCACGGAACCCTAAAAAGTATCCATCGCTCGAGGCGTTTCGTGTTAGTAAAAATTATAATTGAATTAAAAATCAAGTACACTCAAAAGGAAAACGACGTTAAACTCGAAACAACATTTTTACTAATTTAGAATTTAATTACATTTTGAACATCTTTATAAACTCCAGACAACGAAAAGAGAAAGTCAAATTCAATAACGCCAAGTCCAAAGTTAGTAGAAGTTAGTTCTTTTATAGCGCTATTTAATGGTTTTTTCTCATTATTGCCACTGTAAGGCACTGGTCTCATCGCGAGCTACTAAGCTATGAACTATCGGCTATAAACACGAACAAAAGATACGCACTCCCGTGTAAATAAAAGAGACACGGCGATACTCGCCCAGCTATCAGCTATCATCGCCGGGCGAGTATCGCCGTGTCTCTTTTTTTTTTTTACACGGGAGTGGGTATCTTTTGTACATGTTTATAGCTCATAGTTTAGTAGCTCGCGGTGAGACCAGTGCCTAAGGGGCTCCCCAAACCTGTCGACCGTTTCGTATTTTGACGGAAAATTGCGCCGTATCACCGTCGATTGTTTCTTTTTCGCTCTTATTGCGTAAAAAAATAACTCGCTTTATTTAATGCTCCATATACCGAAAGAGCAAAACGGGAGTTCGCGGTTCGTCTGTCTGTTTAAATACTCGGCTCATGAATCTCGATGCGAAACGTCAAATACGTAAGTCCCGGCCGAAACCCTCCTATAACTATACTTACAATAGTTTTGGCCAACTCTACTGCCCCACTTGTGACAGAGTTTTTAAAAGTAAGTTCGGCTTTGCAAGCCACAGCAGAGCCCACGCTCGTAATTAGCCAGGGTCGCCGTTGCCGAGTACGGCATGGATGGCTATAAATACTAAGTATATGAATTGAAATTTCGCATATTTCCTTTTATTTTGTACATTTTTGTACCTACTCAGAATCACGAGCTCTTTTCTTCTTCTTCTCTTCGATCCCAATGTGACAAAAACACACAGTTACACTTTGTATGGCGGTAAAAAAGGAGGAAATCCGGAAAATGTATGGGAATATTGAAACATTTTTTTTTCTCGATAGAGCTCGATATTGAGTAGAAATTACCTAAAATTTATCCGTTAATTCAAAATTATGAAAAGGGATACTTCTTAATAACTGCATTCGATTTATTTTTGGCCTACGAAAGTATGACCATGTGTCTGCCTGTCGTCGGCAGCTTCACTGGCTGCGGATTCGAGAGCGCAGGAGTGTTAAAATTTTGTGCACACTGTTTTCTATTTTACATGACCCTGCTGCGCCTCATTACTTAAAATCCAATTTCAAATTTGTCACCGCCAGGCCAGGCTGCGAGCTTCGTTCTTCCCGTCAACTAATTCTTAGTGTCCCCTATCATCGCTCAGTCTCATTCTCTAGCTCCTTCACTGTGCAAGCCATCCGACTTTGGAATGCTCTCCCTCTAGATATACGTCAAGCTCAAACTAAATTCACCTTTAAGCGCAAGTTGCGCAAGCATCTCTTTGACAATTCTCAAGATTAATGTTCTGGTAGTTTAGAAAATAGCAGGTATATTATTACCTCTTTATTTAACTTTTATCTTAGTTTAGGGTTTTTATAAAATAAATACAAAATTAAAATATAATACAACATACAAAAAAAAAAAAAATACAAACACTTTATAAAAAACCTAAACTAGGGTGCCGCCGGCAACGGGGCGGGCCCAAGCTGCCGGTGGTTAGGGCTGCAGGGAGAGGAACCGCCGGACTATGCGCGCCGTGTCCAGGATTACCGCCTTCTGCATCTGACCCTTGACCCAACCACCTAGCGAGAGTCTCTTGAGGTGTTGATCGAGACTCTTCGCTATGAGACCGTTCGCAGAAACAACTATCGGTACAATGATCGCCGAATCAACCTCCCACATGTCGGTTACCTCGTGAGCCAAGTCAAGGTACTTACTGACTTTGTCCTTCTCGGCCTTCACGAGGTTCTCGTCATGGGGGATGGTGATGTCGATGAGCATTGCCCGACGTTGGGATCGATCTATCAGCACGATATCAGGCTTATTGGCTACAATAGTCCTGTCCGTGATGATAGATCGATCCCAATAGAGCGTGGCACGACCATTTTCGAGAACTGCCGCAGGTGTGTACTTATAGTACGGCACTTCGAAGCCCACAAGGCCGTATTGAAGAGCAAGCTGCTGGTGTATAATCCTGGCTACGAGGTTGTGTCTGTGCAAGTACTCGGTGTTAACAATCTGAGAACAACCGGAAATAATATGCCTGAGTGCCTCACCGGGACGGCGGCATGCCCGACAAATGTCGACCGTACCGTCCTTCAGGATATATTTCCGGTAGTTATTAGTTACGCCATTAATTAGTGCCGACACGTAATTATCAAAATACCACAGGATGTACACGCGCAGTAAAGCACGCAAGATTCAAGCGTCCCCACAGATCACACGCCCAACACCATCGTCCACCTCGTCAACATCAGTCAGCTCTCAAGTCTCATCGGGTGCTGATTACGCCACCGCGCCCGACTTCAGCGGATCGAGCAGCGACGAGCGCGGACCTACGCCGCCGCCGCCACGACCACCTGCGCGACGAGGACGGCCACCGCTGCCGGCACGCTTGGGGCCCGCGGGACATGCTGCCCCGCCCACGGCTCCCGCTGCCGGTGGTGTAGTGCGACGCACACAGATCAGTATAGATAGCTAACGGTGGCATGGAACATGTCGCAGCGTTATGGCCGATAGGCCTTTATAGTGTGACAGATGCGCGCCCTATGAGCCAGTCGCAACTTACCCGCGACTGCAGGATGAGCTCGGACATATCCGCAAAATGCCGAATTGTGCCGTTATTTCTTGTAAAAATAGGAGTGTAAATAAACATTTCAAGGACTATTGAGTCACGTACCACATGAAAGTATTGATTTTTTTAGTTATTAGTTGACAAAACCACGTATTTTTACAAATAATATGTAACAACAAACCGCTGACATAAATGTCATAATGATTTTACTTGGGCGTACCAATTGGTTGAACTTATTGACGGCTTAAAATAGCAAGCAAGTTGCAATTTGGTAAGTGACCATGCAATGTATCCAATTGCTATAGTTCGTTCGTCGTAAGAATGCAGTGAGTCATCAGTGCAACTACAGGGTAAAGGTGTATCCACCGTGGTGTTAAAATTAAGACAATTATTTTAAGATAAAAATTTAATAATAACATAGAAATAAAGTACAACAGAATACCGTACACGGTTCTCTCGGGTACACCACATGCAGTTGCTGTCTTTAAATAGCACTATACTGTCCATAGTTACACGCAAATCAGATTTTTTAAAGTATTTAAAAACGTTATAAATAGTAAATAACTCTTCGTTACCCGCTGTGAATTATGGAACCACTTTTATTTTTACGAATACGTGAGGTGTTTATTTTTAAAGCTCAATTTAGTAAGGACACTACTGACAAGACACGACCGTCGCATTCGAAAACAAGTATTCAACTGGTCACTGTAAACTTGCCCTTACTAATGAGTGACCCTTTGATTGGTTAGGGGGTATAGCTAGGCCGACGGACAATGATGACTCACTGCATTCTTACGACGAACGTACTGTAGCGATATTCACAACCGTCCTGTCATTTCTTGGTACGGCCGCTGCGAACAGGCCGCGAACTAGAGGTACGACTGACCGTGCCGATGACAAATAGGGTCGATAAATTGTTGATGTATTTGATTATATTCAAATTTTCTTTCATATGTTGACCTTTGTATCAATACGTTATCTTCATAAAGGTAAAACAATATATATAGATTATATCGCGTATTACCTATATTATTTTGAGCCTTTTACAATAACCGTTGTCAAAGGTTGAAATTGTTTTATTTAAATATGTGACCATCGCGAAAACGGCTGATAACATTATGTTTATTAAGGGTACAGGTGTAGTGAGAAATTACTTGCCTTCGGAAACGTTCGTAAACACATGCTTTTTCAGGCAGTGTCACCGAGTCTGACTGAAGTAGCATGACAGCTATTACTGTCAGTCTCAGTGAGATAGACTGAAACAGCATGACGTTGACGAACGTTTCCGAAGGCAAGTCATTTCTCACTACATCTGTACAACCGTCTAAATAATTATTTGTTCATGTGATTCCCAGCCACAATTGAGATAATGTCATTAATAAATTGCTTTGTTCATATTCAAATATATGTTTATAATTGACATTCTGTAGTTTATTATTTACAAACCAGATCCGACACGAAAGTAAGAAAAAAGTTTTCTAATTTATTATTAAACGACATAAAATGAAAACAAACAATATAAGGACTTAACTTAACTACCTATAAATAAAAAAATTGGCCTAAATCGCCGTCAGTGGGCAAGGTACCCAGAAGGCTGGCCGCATTCCCCCCGTTGTATAGCTATACTTTAACGCTGTGCAAGGTACTGGCCAGCCCTCTGGTCGCCTGAGGTTTCTCTTAGGCGAGCCGCTAGATCTTTAAAAAGTCCATGTGCACTTGGCCCCCATGGCCCCAAGGTCTCCACGCCAAACGCCGCAAATATGTAACTGGTTCCTAAAGCAGCATATTTTCGGCGCTTGAGACTTTCGGCTAATGATGTCGCGGCGCCAGCAGCAACGCCGGTGACCGAAACATGGGACGGCGCCAGAGTGTCAAACGCAGGTGGCGTCCCAAAATAGCGGCCGACCCATGCTCCAGGGCACCAGCGTCATTCCGTCAGGCCTCTTGCCGTCGTCCTTGGCCAGACCGTTGGCTCTAGGACGGCCGGTATTTTCGCGCTAACAAGGGCGCGACGGATAACATAATGTTTATAAAGATTAGATACATCGTCTAATGCGATATTTTAATCTGTATTTATTTCTTATTAAATGATAGATCGATTTTAATGTTTTTCTTAATATTCTGGCCTTATCAAATATCTATGGATAATAAATTATCGACGTAGCCTCCTCTCTAGTGCCGCGTCATAATGGTAGCGCTTTAGCCAATCACAGCGTGGCAAAGGCCCGAATGAGAACGTCATGCGCGCCTACTACGGGGCTACAGAGGGAGGAACTAATCTATCCGCGTATCGTGTCCGGATGCTTCCTCTGTTTCAGGCCCTTGAACCAACCATTAATGTGACTGCGAAGGTATATTATTATTATTATATTATATTATTATATATTTTGATATTTATAGCTTTATCATCTATATATTGCATATCTATTGATACTATATTATTATTAGCAAGTACTCATATTTTGTTAGTGTACGAGTATTTAAGTATGAACTCTTCACATCCCGCACCATTAATGTTTATCTGTTTGGCCTGTAGGTTGACTGGTAGAGAATGCCTTATGGCATTAAGTCCGCCTATTGTATCTGTATTTTTTACTGTGCAATGAAGTTTAAATAAATAAATAAAATAAAATAAAACGCTCAATTATAATTTATTCATATTTCATATTTCTGTTACCTCTATTCTGTAATAAAAAAAAGTTACAAAATAGTATATTAAATAAGTGTGAAAAACATGAAATCCAAAACGAGTGGCGATGTTTTAAAACACGACCGAAGGGAGTGTTTTAAATCGACACGAGTTACGAATTTCCTTTTCGCACGTGTCTCGTACGGCGTTTTTTAGTACAGATGGCCCTCCGAAGATAATGAACCTGACGTATAATGAGCCACTTCTCGCAATAGAGCGTAAAAAAGGCACCATCTGTACTAAAATAAATATTATTTTGAGATGCTCCTGCTCCCATAAAACCAACGTGAGTTGTTGTGCTGTGCGTTGTGCCGTTTTTGCCAATGGTATATTTTAGATAATATTATGAAACGCTTCGTGCGTGATTTCAACTCATATTTGACCGATGTTTTTTTTTTGTTTGACAGTTGGGTTCAAATTACATGGACAGTTTATGAATGAATTCATTCATAAATCGTCCATGCAATTCTGAACGCCACTGTACGTACCAAAATGTAGAATACTTTATCATATCAGCCGAAAGACGTCCACTGCTGAACAAAGGCCTCCCCCAAAGATTGCGACAATGACCGGTCCTGTGCCACCTGCATCCAGCGGACTCCTGCGACCTTCACCAGGTCATCAGTGCACCTTGTGGGGGGCCTACCCACGCTGCGCCTTCCGGTAGAATACTTACACAAGTTATTTGTAGTAAGCTGTAACAAGGCATTCTAGCCCACGTTTTTCTAAATGGTTCAATCTCCCGATTTAAAACGGAACATTTCCAGTTTCTCACAAATAGCTAGAAAAATGTCTAATTTCAGTGAACACGGCGTTCCCAGAACACATCGCTTACATTGATAAAGCGGGCAATTTCAGCCAGAGTCTAGGTTTTAATTAAAATAATCTTCTTCTACAGTTACAGGCTTCGTCGGAATTTCTAGCTTCGGATAGAAAATAAAAAGACGTCACGCGTCAATAGTCAATATTGAGAAAAAAGAGGAGAAACAGGAGAAGGAAATTAATATTACTACCTATATGTAGTTATTAGATTCTTTAAGATAATCTGAGTTTTAAGATCAATTACATTTAATTTCTAACCGGAATAAATTATAAGGAAAATGTATGTGACAGCTGCCATTTAAAAAGGAAAATTAATTTACTAATCTTAAGTACGTATCGCTATACAACGGGGGAATGCGGCCAGCCTTCTGGGTACAGTCACCACATGGGAATGTTGAGCCACTTGGCAATGGATGCAATTTGGTCGTGTAATATTATGGGTTCGGTATTTTTCGTTAGTAGGCACGATCGCGACATGACCGATGTTTCCCGATGATATGTCAGTCAAATACGAATCTTTGTTGCGTCAAAATTTCAGTGTGTCAAAACTAGTTGAAATAATAAAAAATTCTTCGTCTACGAGAATTAAGGGTTAGTCATCGGCCATTATTAGACGCTAGATGTCGTAATAGGCGAGGTATTTTTTTCCATTCATATTTATATAAATAGGCATGTAATCGAGCAATTTTAAATTATTTTTTTCATTGACAGAGACAAATGCTATTGCCGTCTTTATTATCACTCGTTACAGCTCAGTTGACGTTAGTTGAAAACCTATGTAATGTAACCTTTGTAGAAATATGGTAGGTAACCTTTGATAATCTACCCATAATCCTATAATCTGTCAGTAACCATAAAAAAATGTATAATAGAAACTTGATAGTTTCTGACTGAAATTCTAACTTTGAAAAAATACCTGTCAGTGACTGCCGTTAAAAGGAAAGTGAACGAAATTCCCATCAGGGCTCTGAAGTTGGATTGACGTCTCCAGGTCTAAAGCGGATGTTATAACGTAACTATAGTAACGTCAGCTTCCGGAAAAATAGCGAACAATCATTGGTTAAACATTTTTGTTATTACGTAACCATGGTAATGTCACCTTCTGAAGAATACGCGAGCGGTCATTGGCTAACCGTAGCAACGACCGCCCCATTGGTCAGCAGAGTTCGGCCGAAGTCGTGATATCAGCCTCATAAGAGTTCGGAACCCGATTTGTATTATTCGACCAAGTTGCGAACAGTGGCAAGTGGCTCAACAATCCCGTGTGGTGACTGTACCTTGCCCACTGACGGCGATTTAGGCCAATTTTTTTATTTATAGGTAGTGTAAGTATTAAGTTAAGTCGTTATATTGTTTGTTTTTTATTTTTATTTTATGTCGTTCTTTAGAAATAAAGCCTTTATATGTATTAACAATCCTTTGAAATAACCCAAAATTCTTCCACTTTTAAACGAAAAATTACCTATCCACTTGTTTCATGTAGCTTTTATTACATGTCATCACTCTTATTTTACATAGACATAGAGTCTATCGCAAAAATCAAAGCAAGTGAGTTGTTAAGGAGAAAAACGTTGTTGAAATACAGATAGTCACCAAATGAAAATTGTAAAAAACCGATTTCAACCGATTTTTCCAAGATCCCCGATTTGTTTCCATCATTGGTTTCCTCAAATCCTACTTTCTGAATGCAAATTCTTGTAAATGAATGAAAATTACCAAAAGCGTCATACATGTACCTACCTATAATATTTGAAGAGATCCCTCGATTTCTCCAAGATCATCATCAGACCCCAACTTGGTGCAAGTGCCAATTAGGGTGCAATGCCAATGGGACCATCTCGGGGTAATACACGTTCGATCACAAAAAGAAATTTTAAAATCGTTTCACTGTTCTCGGAGATATCAGGTAACATACATAAAACAAAAAAAAATCTGTCGAATTGAGAACCTCCTCCTTTTTTTGAAGTCGGTTAAAAAAAGTATTGTCTTTCGTTATTAAGATCCGAGGCATTTAATTGCTACTTGTTTACGGAGTTTAAGAAGTATTTTCGATTCACAACTTAGATTTCACCCTGTATAGCATAAATCATAGATTTGCAACTAAGCGCCACCTATCCACAATAAATGTAACCACGTTCATCGTAAGTTATTCGACGCGCTTAGCCTGTACGCTCGCCACTTACTTTATAAAGTCCCCGGACTTGTTACTAGATGGCGTCACGGTAGCATCTAACCAATATTCTTAGTACCGAGATGTACCGAGCGCAGAAAATGAGAAACCTGTGTGACGGTCTGCCATCTTGTGGATTAAATCGAAATCGTATCCTAGACTTTGATCGCTCAAGACAAAATGCTGTCTCCTGACAGTTCATGCATACATCGCACGATGGTGTCAAAAGTTCTGCCATCCCCTTTACACCCGGGTTGATACGATCGTGACAGTTAATTACAATTAATTGTCAATTTTAAAAAAAGTCGATAGAGTTCATTATCAAGTTACCCAATCGCGACTTTTCGGTTGTAAAGGGTTAGTCGCTTTCAATAGAAGTTGCGAACAGTGCAAAGAAATCTTGTACAATTGCCTTCAGATACATTGTGGCGTCCGGAGCGTTCAAAAATATCTGAACACGCCTTTATTGCCATAACTATAGAGGCGTGCTTAGATACTTTAGATATTTATGAGCGCTCCGGACGCTCCAATATATTTGATGGCGACTGTACCTATCTAAAGCGAAATGCATAAAAAGTAAGACTGATATTATTACGTCTACGGATGTGACGGAATAATATAAAATAACTCGTTTATTAAAACAGTACGTGTTGACATCAAATATCAATATGATTGAGTTTTTGATGCGGTAAATAGGAAGTCGAGTTAAAAATACCGTTTTAATTTGTCGATAGGTAGGTAGGTATATAAAATTAAAGACCTGTAGGCTTATGACAAACTTTGTCGTACTTGCCGTCACGTTCTAACTGATGAAAGTGTTTCGTAGCACGATAAATAGACAAAACGGGACCATCATAAGCCACCAGACCATATCAAATATCAAATCAATTTTTTACAAATCAAAACGAGAGCGTAATCTTTTAATATGTACCCGATAAACGATAAATATAGTAGTGTAGGTACTAATAATGCGGTATCGCCCTATAAAATGTGCATTAGGTATTGTTTTGTAATATTTAGAATCAAGGAATGGCCTAAAGAACTATCTTCACTAGGTAGCTACCAAATGAAACGTCAAAAATTTCGTTTTTAAAAGGAAAATGCTGCAAAAAAGAGAAAAACTAACAAAATGACGGCATCTCACGCCACTTTTAAATGCTTTCATCATCATCATCATCATCAGCCTATGATAGTCCACTGCTGGACGTAGGCCTCTCCTATTAAGGTCTCTGCCCACTAGACCGTAGCATACCATGACCGTAGCATGAACGTATCAGACAGAAAACTATTCTTTGTATGGAAAAGTATGAGACTATGCCCACTAGGATGTTCCGTCGCCGGCCAACACCGTCGCGTGCCATGCACGGACCGGCAAGAATTGTCGGCGAGAATATTTTGCCGGCCCCGACACGCTACGTGCATGGCACGCAACGTTGCCGGTACGGTGTGCGCAGGCGGCGAAACGGTGAGCATACGGGTTCTATTTACATTTTTGTATTGTATTTACAATTTTTATCCAAAACTCTCCAAATTTTTCACTTTTGATAGTGAGTAATAATTTTCTAACGGAAACAATATAATCAGCAACGCTATTTTCTGAAAAAAAACTTACTTAATTGATTGTAAACCCGCAAATCGAAAATTGTCATCGAGATTGAAAAATATTACTTCGTTTCTTACAAACAAAATAATTAAAAGAAATATCAATTTTGAAACAGTCATATAACTTAACGAATTTATCCAGATAGATTGCACAATTTGTTTCTTTTTTTACATGGTAAGAACCATGCTTTTGATGTGGCTTTCTAAAATAAATTTTATTGGTTTTAGATTTTTATTACAATATGTACACAAAATCGATATTTTTTTTTCGAAAAACCTATGCTCTTTAGCAGCTGCTTCATTGTTACTTAAAATTAATCATTGTTCCAAAACTATTAGAAGATGTAAAAATAATCAAACAAAACCAGTACTTGACGGAGTCACATTGACAATCATGACAAGAACATATGTACTCTCATAATATAGACAATATATTTACCAATTCCAAGTTTTAGTTTAATATCATAGATTACACTTATCAGTGTCTAGGTTACCTAGACAATGATAAGTGTAATTTAATACTATAATAATATTAATGATAAATAAACACATTCCGCCATATAAATGTATAAGTAGCAAACTGACGATTCGAAAGTGCTTGTTGCTAAGCCTACTCAATAAATAATTTTTGACTTTGACTTGACTCGGTAACAACTCTAGTAGGTACTTCAATGGATTTCGATCGCAGTTTACGATGTCTGCTCAGAAAAATAGGTATAGAAATAAACTCCTAGGAAAATACTAGCACAGCGATAGTAGTCTAAAGGGCGCGAAAACAATTTGCAACTGATAAAACTGTGACAATGGAACGATAACGACGGATATGAATCGCTCATACTACGGGGATGATACGTAACTGCGACGCGGATGATACGTGGTTGTGACGCGGATGCAACGGTCACTAAACGGGCTTAGCACGGACATGAAACGATGTACACACGTTATAGTGGGCATAGTAGTCCGTGTCGTCTCACATTCCGTGTCTGATACGTTCATGCTACGGTCATGGTATGCTACGGTCTAGTGGGCAGAGACCTTTAACAATGCGTGTGGACGCATTAGGAGGTAAATGCCCATAATAGCCACGCTGGGCAAGCGGATTGGCGATCGCAGTAATGTGTCCATTCCATTAAGATGTCGCTGCTGCCCATCATCAATCTTTTATCAGATAATGATCAGTGACACTTCAATCCCTTAGTCGACTTTTACGACACCCGCAGGAGGAGTTGGGGTGGTGACTGGTGACAAATGTATTCTTTCTGCCGTCACCACACGGCAAGGCTTTCATAATGTACGAATATGTATATTTTTAGGATATTGTAGTTGTACTCCATTATTACTATACTCATTCCTTATACAGGGTGGAATGGAAACTTCCCGCTACCGACCGAGTCTACAAACCATTACGATGAACTTTCAGTATGGGACTATTAGTTGTCCAGTTTTCATCGGGAGGGCCATACTCAACTTATCTGTAATGACGAATAGAATATTACAATTAGGAATATAAGTATAATTATATAAATTTTTAGATGTCTATTTTTATTTCTAGCAAAATCTTTGGATGAAAGAGCGAATACCTCCTAACACAAGTTTTTAACTTAAAAGGAGGATTCAACATCTTATCTATCAATTTGTTGGAAGTAAATGAATTATTATTTTGAATTAGATATCGAAAACGTACATTGAAAATTCTAACTAATCTCTCACTTCGTATGAGGAGTTCACTTTAAAGATATTTCGATGTTGGTAATATACTGAAAGTTCAACGTAATGGTTGGTAGACTCGGTCGTTAGCGGGAAGGATCGTCGTTCCGTTCCACCCTGTATAGTATAGCTCCGTTCCGTCCCTACTTACGCCAGAACTTACGGGTGTAATCGAGTCGATGCCTAAGGGTGAAGACACATGTCAGCATGCGTACGCATTTTGTCTAATAAAATTGGCCGTTTAGTATGAAATGCGTACGCATGCTGATACGTAAATGTGTCTTCACCCTAAGGCGGCCTATGATAAGAATATAAAAAGCAGTGACGAAAATGTCTAATTTCAATTATTATATTCAGTTTTGCCGGGTGTCCCAAGATGGAGAAGGACATGAAGCGAAAGTACCTTAAATATCTTAGATAAAGTATTTTGCTGAAAGGAGACTTTATTTTATTTTGAAATTTTTTAAATACTGCATTCAAAAAATTAAAAACAAAACTTACTTTTTCTAGGCTACGAACCTACTTTAATACGATTTTTTTTGTATTTATAATGTCATTAGAAATTTAACAATTTTCCTTAAGAAACATAGTATCTAAAATTAAAAGAACAACCAAAAATGTTCAAAATAAAATAATTGTACTTGGTTCGATTTCCGGATGAAGCAATTAATTTTTTTGAATACTTTGAATGCAGTTTTAAATAACCAGAAAATCGTCTTTCAGCAAAATATCCTCTCCAGAATATTTAAGGTTCATTCCCTTAATGTCCCATAGTTGTGAGACGCCCTGTATTATGCACCGTACTTGGGTGTCCAATGTACCTAATTAATTAGATAATTTATAACAATACAGGGTGACATTTTGGTCGTGGAGTAAGAAAGAACTGGACACTAGGGACGGTCAAGCTGAACAACATTCACTATGGAGACAACCAAGAAAACACGAAAAATAACCTAAATATGAGTAACTTCGTCCTTAATTGATATTTATGTATCAGTAAAGTCATAATTAAGAGTTTTTTTTCGAGATTTCTTGGTTGTCTCCGCGTAGTGGAAGTTGCGTGACTATCCCTAGTATCCAGTTCACTTTTGATCCCAACCCAGATTTCACCCTGTAGGTATACTAAGTTTTCAATCGTTGGATAAGTATATTTATTATCACAATATCCTACAATTGTATTGTGATAAATAGACCCTTGACGATTCACGATACTTACCAACTTCCGAATTATAAAGATTCCTAATTAGGTAACACTACACAATAGCGTTTAACAATAACTACAAAATCAGTAGCAGAATAATGAAGCCTTGAAACGCATAACTACTCGTGACCCGGCAACATTGATCTGATAGATAAATAAATCCTAAAGAAAGTTACATAATGATACCATGAATGGGAGCGGTGGTGTGCAGAAGAAAAAGGGAGTAAGTGGCTTGAGAGTTGTATGTATTTGTAGCATTTTGAGTCTGAGAGCCTCGCTGGCAATCTGCACGTTTTGGCGGGAAATAAGTCAGTTGCAATAGGACCGGCGCGCGCGGCACACGCGTCCGTTTATTTAAAATTTAAGCCGCGATCGACGACGTTTTGTCTCCATTTTGTTTTGACAAGTTTAAATGAAAGTATTGAGGACTAACCTCGATCCCCATTGTTTCTAACATGGTGTGAATATGCTTTGTTGTCGCACAAAAGTAATGTTAGTTCTACTTTCGTAAATTACTGTGGATTTTAGGTTTTCTGAAATACTAGTCTGTCGCTAGTACCTACCGTTAGTGTTACTGTTATCTAGAAAGATAAGTAAGTATTTAAGCCTGAAAATATAGCAAAGTTTAACAATCTAACTATTTAACTGAAAATTTAAATGTAACTAATTATCAATAATCCGTACATAATTGTCATCATTAACGGAAAACATGTCATTAACAAACATTAAGCAATTAACGCGAGTCATTATATAACATTATCATAATCAGGTGCAAATTAATCATAATATTGACTAACGGAGAATCATTTAATACATAATACTGTTTATGTGCATCACAGACAGTGCTGATATAAATATGGAATATGGATTGAAGTGTTTATTTCAAGCACCCAGTGACCCACAATAATTTGAAACAGGTAGGCATGACAATTACCTACTAGTATGGTAATAATTATTAATAAGAGCTAATTGGAGTCATTGTCAGATTTCAACTATCGTCTTTTTATGGACATACGTAAAGTTTAGGAATTCAAGTACCTACTCATTTTGGGATAAAACAATTAACGACCCAACTATGTTCCTCGGTCTACAACCCAATACAAGATGCCCACGAGGAAAGGGAAAAATTCTAACAGCATATTCCTGCGACTAAAAGAAGCAAAAAATGTTAAATGAGTTTTGGTCAAAACTGCAAATATATATTTTTTTTCAGTTTTTTTGATGTTTTGAATACCTTAATACACAAAAAAAGGATTTTATTAATCAAACTGTCGCAAAAAAAGCACTTTAAAGTTTTTTTTTACATTTGCTAGGCAATTAAAGATATTTTTGTTCATTTGATGTCCGTCAATTAAGTGTGACAAGACTAAGACAACATGGTGACAAAATCGTTTCCTAAAATGCGTTTATCATACCGTAACGGTCTAAAACGGTTTTAAGAAAAAAACAAATTTTTCCTTAAAATAGACTGAATCCAGAAAACTACATACCTATGACATTTTTAACTTCAAATTTGGTCAGAAATCCGCTGTTGAATTTTTTCCCTTTCCTCATGGGCACATTGTATAATACAATAACATAAATTTATACAAGCTGTCAACTTTAGACCAAGTGTGGAAAACTTTTGTATTTCCCACTGACAATGACCGAAATCCAAGACCTGGAAACCAAGCTGAGTGGAAGACTTTTCAGGAATGATTTTTCATCAATGTTATTTTCTTCAACAATTTTGTTATGTACTGCGTTCAAGTTCAAGAATGAGTATCCACGAATATAGAAACTTTATGCGCGTCGAGTTACGATGCTAATTTTTCTGTGTCATAAATATTACACAGAAAAACAATATGGGACAAATATTAACCAATACCTATTTTTATATTTGACTCACTGTGTTGTGTAGGTTCATGGTCAGGTCAGAATAATTGGCAAATATTAATAGTTTTAGAACAAGCGATTTTTGTTGTACCTTTTGTGATTAATTTTACTAATAATTAAATTTGTTTGTTGTTTTTTTATGTACTAATCAATTAATATGCATATTTGACCATCTTTTACAAGTTCATAATTTTTTCCAAGTTGCCATTGAGAATTCATTGAGAAAGCGGTGGTGCCTCAGTGGTTTAGTAGTTTTGACTTTCAATCCGAAGGTCGTGGGTTCAAATCCTGGCTCATACCAATGAGTTTTTCTGAAACTTATGTACGGAATATCAATTCAGATGATATTTACCATTAGCTTTCGGTGAAGGAAAACATTGTGAGGAAACCTGCATACATCCGCGAAGAAATTCAAAGGTATATGTGAAGTTCCCAACCCGCTTAGGGCCAGCGTGGGGTCTATAGCCCAATCCCTCTCATATATGAGAGGAGGCCTGTGCCCAGCAGTGGGACATTATATAGGCTGTAATATTATTAATTTTATAATATTGAGAATTCTTACCATTTTAAGTTTTTGACCTTGGGTAGTGGGTCAGCTTCCATCTTGTTTTGAGGATATCAATATTTTTAATTTTTGTATATGCTAATTTATATTATATGTTAATTATATTACTAAATTGTTTATGACAAACAAGTAGAAAAATATTACAACATCATTTTTGTTTCCAAAGATTGGACGAAAATGACATCGAAATAATTAACTCGCATGACGTAGGTAGGATTTTTACAAATAGGTATCTACCTATTTGTAAAAATCATGTAACTTTACCACTTAACATTCTATTTTTCCTAAAATCCGTTCTTCAAATCTTTGAATTTGGATATTCCGTGTTATTTCAACTCCCATTTCAGGTATTTAAAATTGCAGAATAATGTAATGTGTAAAGATTATGTTGTCTAAAGTGTTAACATTTTTCATAGACTTTGTATAAAAAAAATTAGAATCAAAAATGTATGGGAAAATTGGAACACGTTTTCTTCAAAATAACTTAGTTCTAAATAGAAATACAAAAATGTCTAATTTATAAAATCCACATAAATTCCCTGTTTATTCTTTACTATGTGCTTAATAGTAAAGTAGAGACAGTAAACTATCGTAACTAAGGAATTCCATTTAGTCATTAATCACACACGTTCGAGTAGCACTTCGTTAGAAGTGCAGTAAAAGCTGCAACGTTTATGGGCCACACGATCTCTTTGTACGGCAATTTGGGGTAAGTAGTGACACGACGCAGTTGTCACAGCTCTTTTGTCGCGTGACGATTTATCACACAACAGTTAGCGGTAAATTGAGATTCAGTAGGTTATGTTCTTATGTTGAGGACAGAGCTCGACTAATGAACGGAAATGGCAATACGAAAATTTTTCGTTCACAGCATAATATAGGTAAATTATCAGCACGGCGAAAGATGAAATGGAGAGAAAATGCCAGCATCCTCGTTACAAATGCATTGACACAATCTAAAATAGCTTGTATTAAAAATAGACATCAAAATTAACAAATAATATTATGAGACTTAAATGTCACATTCCACAAAAAAAATCTTTTTTTTTTCTTTTTGAATACTTTTTAACATTTCTAATACTTTTTATCGTAACAACAATTTGTTAAAGTAAATTTTTTTAATGTTTTGTTTTTTTGTCAAGTCTATTCTTATTTTTTGATTGTCAGGCAAAATGTGTGGTAATATTAGAACAAATTGTGTTAGCATTGTAATCAAAAAGAAGTTTTATGACGAGTTACGCCGAAAAACTTATTTCGAAAAAAGGTTAATTATCTCTGAAACCAAGCCGAATCCAGAAAATTGTATATTACATTAAATAGGTACTCTAAATATGCTCAGGAATTCAGCATTAAAATCTTTCGGAATGCTCACGAGTACCGTGTATAATAGTAGGTATAAATGTAGTTAGGATTTAGGAGATTTATATCATTATAACTACTACAGGATAGTGATATTACAATATATGTATATGATTTTGAAAGATTCTGGGAGACGCTGGATGCAGGTCGCCTCCAACCGGTGTACGTGGAGGTTCGAAGGGGAGGCCTATGTTCAGCAGTGCACGTCTTATGACTGAAATGATGATGATGATGATGATGATGACAGCTCCGTAGCCTAGTTGGTAGTAACCCTGCCTACGAAGCTGGAGGTTCCGAGTTCGCATCCCGGCGAGGGCATTATTTGTGTATTTATTTATCACAAATATTTGTTCATTGGTCATGGCTGTCTATGTATCTATCTATTATATAAATCGTTGCCTAGTACTCACATCACAAGTCTTAATTGAGCTTACCGTGGGACTAGGTTGATTTTTGTGAGATGTCCCAAGATATTTATTTATTATAGATGGTTTAAGCTTCTAACTAGTTCGTCATAATACTCATTGTCAAAAAATATTCGATGCCTACGTGATTTTTTTCTATATAACAGTTTTGAAGACAAAATTCACAAAACCCTCAAGTAGGTAACTAAAATCACCAAATAAAATAACCTTATTCAATATGTTTTTCTAAGATCCCATCATCAGACCCCGACATGGTGCCAGCGGGACTATTTCGATTAAAAAAAAATGTTTTAACCGGTTCGTGATTCTCGGATATATCGAGTAACATACCTACATAATAAAATATCAAATGAGAACCTCCTTCCTCCTTTTCTGAAGTCGGCTTAAATAAGCGGCAAAAAAGTTGCATGTTTTCTCTGTACATTTAATTAGTTACAACCTCCATCAATTTTTATATCGTCGTAATTTAAAGGTGCATTCTGACCTAACGAGCATTCGCTATTCTCCGTAGCCTAGTTGGTAGTGACCCTGCCTACGAAGCTGGAGGTTCCGGGTTCGCATCCCGGCGAGGGCATTATTTGAGTATTTATTTATCACAAATATTTGTTCCTTGGTCATGGATGTCTATGTATGTAAGTAGCTATATGTATCTGTCTATTATATATATCGTCGCCTAGTACCCACATCACAAGCCTTAATTGAGCTTACCGTGGGACTAGGTTGATTTGTGTAAGATGTCCTAAGATATTTATTTATTTATTTTATTTACCCTACGAAATCAACGAATCACGATTTGTGTAACGATCGAATTTCGTAGAGTGGGAGGTTAGAACAGCGAATGCTCTTTTAGTTTGAACGCACCTTTAAAGGTGCGTGCAGACCAAAAGAGCATTCGCTATTCTATCCCCCCACTCTACGAAATTCGATCGGTACAAAAAACGTGATTCGTTAATTTCGTAGAACGGGCGCTAGAACAGCGAATGCTCTTTTGGTTTAAGCGCACCTTAAGAAGGCAGCAGACATACACGTTTATTTTATTATTGTGCGCAATATTTTTCCTACCATTTCCTATTTTATGAGTGTCTTGTTTTTTAACTCCACTAGCATCTGAATCCCGCAGGTCTCGTTAAAATGTAAATAATATTTGTATGTACTCTATACATTAGTAAGGTTGGTGGTTGACCGAACTTTCTATTTGTCACAATGTCTGCAGCATAAAATTTGCAAGTCAAAAGCATTGAAGTCTCCAATATACCCATTATGTACCAGGAAATTCTTTGTCGGAACAAACTGTAAAACCAAATTGAGTCACTTAAGGTAACTTAGCAAAATTAAAACTAAACTTAGTCACTTCACTTAGTCATCATCAGGTAAATTGTATAGCGTGTGACATGCGCGGGAGATTACTGTGTTTAGCTAACCGCGCTTGCGTACTACAGACATATATCTAACGGCTGACCCGTGACTACATCAGCATCATAGTGGACACTGGACACTACTGCAAAGTACTGGGCCAACGTTGGGACCACGTAAAATAGGCACGTTTGATGTCGAGTTGCGGAAAAATGGCCAGAATACAACAACAACAATAACACTACTGCGATCGTCAATCCGGTTACCTAGCCTGGCGTTTATGAGTAGTTACCTCCTAATCCGTCCATATGCGTGGCTGATGATGTTATGTAATAATCAGAAAGTTTGTATGAAAGTTTCCTCCTTCCTTTACTAAAAAATACAAATACAAATAATTTATTCGTGGCAAATATAACAAGCATGAAAGGACAAGACAAAACAGACAGATTCAGCACTTAATATTATACCACGAAATGGACTCGCCTCAGCATAATGTCGACCCGAAAGCCAACGCTGATCTTCCGGCGAACCCATTTTTGGCCACGATCGCAGCGTGTGAACATGGCCTAACTATTCCTAGGTCCATGGTCCATGGCCTAGCAAAAATGTGTAGGAAATGTAGGAATCTGGTAACAAAACCTTAATGTTTCATAAAAACATTTTGAGATATTTTGGGAAATGTGGTGTAAAATTTTCAGCATCATTGACTCTCCCAGCTTACTAATTTTTATCAATATCGTCTTGATCCAAATGTACAAAACCTCCAAGTTCGTAGGCAGGGTCACTAGTCACTACCAACTAGACTACAGAGGCTGACAAAATTAAAGTAATTAAATTAATTAATGGCGGAGATGGCGAGATGATATGGACTCGTTCCTAGACAACTGGCCGGAGGAAACACAAAATCGGGAGTCATGGAGATCCAGGGGAGAGGCCTTTGCCCAGCAGTGGACTAGGAAAAAAATTGTATCGATCAAAAAGAAATGGGCCGCAAAATGTTCCACAGAAAGCATAGTACGATGATAAACTATTTACTATTATAACATTCAATATTATTTACGATTTGTCATGCTCAATGAAACAGCAAGATCTTGATTTGCAGAGCCCGCTTCGAGAAACATTGGTTGTCAAATCAAATCTGCCATTCAGGCTGATATTCACGCGTGGTCTACTCAATTAATATATCTGTGGTTTACGCCTAATGTACGATTCATACTGACCGAGCGAAGTCGGCACTCATTTGACATGGGTATGGCCTTAACGCTCATTATGAGACTTAAAACTCGAACCATACTTCCGACCCCTTGTATACCCTGGATTCCAAAGTCTTTTTATGTATCTATTTTCTCATGCATTGCATTGTATTCAATGTTACCTGTTGTAAATTATTTCACATAATGAACTCAAAGGCAAATCATCACCGGTTTAAAGCACCATGTCGAGATGGAACGATTTCGTTGTACTATTTTATTTGTCATTACTCTTTCTTGTTGTGTTTTGTTTTCCTAACACTGTCTACTTGTTTTATTTCATTAAGGTACATTCAGACCAAACGAGCATTCGCTATTCTATCCCCCCACTCTACGAAATTCGATCGTTACACAAAACGTGATTGGTTGATTTCGTAGAGCGGGGGATAGAACAGCAAATGCTCTTTTGGTCTGAATGTACCTTTAAATGGTCACAAATAATGCATATACAGTTCTATTTTTAATAGCTCGATTGTTCTTGAGAATTGTATTGGCTAAATTTTACTTTTTGGATACTACTACCGCTTTTGCGAGGTTGGATTCGTTAAGCCTCGACAGTTTTTTTACGCCTAGTTTTTAAGCGGTTTTATGTAAGTTTTTTCACAAGACTAACGTAGACGTCGCCATCTTTTCCATATATTGAAATCGCGCTCCGGCGCGGCTCGAATCGAGCAGGTCAGTGTAGATCGTACGTAACCAGTTGTTACTATGTATTGGAACATTACATCTCCACACTGTACGCTTGGTTGAACCGTGTCCGTTCGGAAGTGTTTTTACATTGATTGTTTAACTCGTGAGGTAATAAGGAAATCTTTTAGTGATTGGATTAATTGTGCGTTTGATTTTTATGCTTGTTGATTTAGAGAAAAGAGGTGTAATTTTTAAGGCTTTGCTTAGATTAGGTTGGGCAAACCTTGGTTAATTGGTGCGATGTATTTATTCGGTAATAAGAACAATTCTCATGTTTTAAGGTCACCCACTGCCCACTAGACCGTAGCATACCATGACCGTAGCATGAACGTATCAGACACGGAATGTGAGACGACACGGACTACTATGCCCACAATAACGTGTGTACATCGTTTCATATCCGTGCTAAGCCCGTTTAGTGACCGTTGCATCCGCGTCGCAACCACGTATCATGCGCGTCGCAACTACGTATCATCCCCGTAGTATGAGCGATTCATACCCGTCGTTATCGTTCCATTGTCACAGTTTTATCAGTTTCAAATTGTTTTCGCAAATTGTTTTTTCCCTTTAGACTACTATCGCTGTGCTAGTATTTTCCTAGGAGTTTATTTCTACACCTATATTTTCTGAGCAGACATCGTAAACTGCGATCGAAATCCATTGAAGTACGTACCTACTAGAGTTGTTACCGAGTCAAGTCAAAGTCAAAAATTATTTATTGAGTAGGCTTAGCAACAAGCACTTTCGAATCGTCAGTTATGCTACTTATACATTTTTTATATGGCGGAATGTGTTTATTTATCATTAATATTATTATAGTATTAAATTACACTTATCATTGTCTAGGTAACCTATGTTCTTGCCATGATTGTCAATGTGACTCCGTCAAGTACTGGTTTTGTTTGATTATTTTTACATCTTCTAATAGTTTAGGAACAATAATTAATTTTAAATAACAATGAAGCAGGTGCTAAAGAGCATAGGTTTTTCGAAAAAAAAAAGATATCGATTCTGTGTACATATTGTAATAAAAATCTAAAACCAATAAAATTTATTTTAGAAAGCCACATCAAAAGCATGGTTCTTACCATGTAAAAAAAGACTTAAAAGTTAAATGACTGTTTCAAAATTGATATTTATTTTAAGTATCTTGTTTGTAAGAAACGAAGTAATATTTTTCGATCTTGATGAAAATCTTCGGTTTGCGGGTTTACAATCAATTAAGTTTTTTTTCAGAAAATAGCGATGCCGATTATATTGTTTCCGTTGTCTCGTCATAATAAAATTATTACTCACTATCAAAAGTGAAAAAATTGGAGAGTTTTGGATAAAAATTGAAAATACAATACAAAAATGCAAATAGAACCCGTATGCTCACCGTTTCGCCGCCTGCGCACACCGTACCGGCAACGTTGCGTGCCATGCACGTAGCGTGTCGGGGCCGGCAAAATATTCTCGCCGACAATTGTTGCCGGTCCGTGCATGGCACGCGACGGTGTTGGCCGGCGACGGAACGTCCTAGTGGGCATAGTCTCATACTTTTCCATACAAAGAATATTTTTTTGTCTGATACGTTCATGCTACGGTCATGGTATGCTACGGTCTAGTGGGCAGAGACCTTTAACAATATTTTCGCCACTTCGCAACAATGTGTAGGAAATGGCGATGGTGTGGGGTGATATAATATCAAGCGATAACATTACCAGGTAATTTAGCTAAAACACAATAAAATTGACTATCATCAAAAAGCAATATATATGTAGCGGAATAAGTATTTGCCCTGCGTAAAGTAAATAGTAAGTAGACAGACATTAAACAAATTCCTGAATTATCCTTCAAGATATTGTTAAACAATAACACTCACGTATATTTTGCGACTAATACCTACGCGCGATATGTTTTGGAGAACCTAAGTCCCCATTATACCACTCTAACCTTGAGTTTAACCGTTTAATTGCATGTTATATAGGGTGAGCATTGCGAGAGATTTTAATTATGCATTCTAGAATGCATAAAATTTGCACCTTATAAACAAAAAATATTGAATTTTTGTTCAGATTTTTTGAATACTTTTTAACATTTTCAGTACTTTTTATCACAGCAACAATTTATCAAAATGTTGTTTTATTTTTTATTTTAGTGACAAGTTGTTTCGCTAAGTCTATTTATTAAAAGGTGTGTAAAATACATTGTGGTAGATTAGCATTGTAATCAATAAAAAGTTTTATGACGAGCTATATCTAAAAACCTATTTTCGAAACTTTGATTAGGTATGTCTGAAACCAAGCCGAATCCAGACAATTTTAAATAACATTAATTACAGCATTAAAATCACCTGTATAGTGGTACTTGGTACTATGTCTCACGATAGTTTAAAAACAAGACATCATCATCATCATCATCAGCCTATGTTAGTCCACTGCTGGACGTAGGCCTCTCCTATTAACTATGCGTATAGACGCATTGGAAGGTAAATGCCCATAATCGCCACGCTGGGCAAGCGGATTGGGGATCACAGTAATGTGTCCACTATGCTGACGCTGCTGCCCATCATCAATCTTGTAGAATGGTCAGTGACACTTCAATCCCTTAGTGGACTCTTACGACACCCGCAAAAAAAAAAACAAGACATTAGGTATAAATACAATTAAATCGTTTTATCTCATAGGAAGTTCAGTGTACGCGTATAGTTTTTATGAATCCGTAAAACGTCTTAATTGGATCGCTGCCTTTTATGCAATCCTGTTTATAGCTTATAGCCAAAATTTCCCAAAACAAGGTTTGTGAACTCTTAATTTAGCAAAATAATTCGAGATGATAACGAGCTTAAATCAGGGATCGGAAACCGTTATTATTTTCAAACCGTTACCATACGTCAACCCCAAACCATAATTATAAAGTTTTTGTTCTCATTAACCGATACTTCTTAATGTTCTTTGACGGAACGCTTAATGGCCGATTCTGTTCTCAACGAACGGAATAATAACGGTTTTCCTAATTCTGTTGTAAGAGATGAACTGTCATGTCATGTTCTTCTTATAAAGTTTCCGTTACGGTTAATGTTCTTTCAAACGTTTTTGGCCGCGAACGCTACGTTTAGTGTTCTTGGGAACGGAATAATAGTGGTTTTCCTGTCAAAATTGATTTGAACAAATAGACAATCACATGTGGTGCCTATTCTCCGATTAATCGAGATTGAATGTCGTATGGTTTGTATAAGGAAAACGTATTGAAATGACGTTTCGTGTCGTTTACTATTTTAATATTTATGGATACTGGAATAGAGACCCACTAGAAATTTAAAATCTGTTCCAAATTTAAACGCATAACCGAACGTAGTAAAGAAAAAAGGACGCAATACACTACAATCTGCCAATTTGTTTTAAATCCTATGTCAAAAGGAAAAGCCATCTATTTAAGTGCCAAAGTGGCACCTTTTCGTTCACCTTTTCACCGCCACGTCAAAAAATAAAAGCGAGCAACACACGCCAAGCAACAAATTGCATGTAAACAACTAACTCAACAAAGTAAGTATCAGCTTCGTAGTGTTAAACGAACATATATTTTATCAGTTATATCAATTCATTGGCGGCGAATAAATGTCCTTACCTACTGTTATCAGGAGGTAATGTTATGATTACAGTCACGTTAATTCCTATAGCAAGGCTAGCATATCTTGTGTTTAACATCAACTTGCCGCCACACTTCTCTTTTTAATCTATACAATTGAAAAAAGACGCGTAGCTGCGAGTTGCTTGTTAATTCAGAGTTTGCAATCTGTCACCAACCTCTTTTGAGAAACTGAACTTGCTTTTCAAAAGAGGTCGATAGATCTGAGTCCGTAGCTATGTTAGCTAACGTGCCAATCAGCCCCTCGACACTTCATACTATGGTAAATTATGAAAGCATTTGGTACCAACATTGAGATATAAAAATAATCTTATAGAATTAAAATGCCTACTGTTGCATTTTATTAGCACATAATCATACTGGCCTTCAAACTTAGACGTATTATACTTTTATTTACCACCTAAATAGGTAAAACGTCAGTGTCAGAAACGTACCGTCATAATTGTTTATTGTGAAAGCGGATTCCGGGTTCATGTTTTTATTGTGTTTTATACAAAATATTTGAGTGTTTGGTCTAAATGGGGGGCAAATCAATATGGAAATGTGAAGTGTGTGGTATTCGGCGTGGATTAAAACGAACTTCTGGCGTATTTTTGCCAACATTTCCTCTTGATCCAGGCAGGTCAGTATCAAATTATTTTATATTAGTATTAGCAAATTATTTTTTCATTTCATAATTGAATATATGATTTTTAACTGCAAACGATAACAGTTACTAATGAAATAAGAAATAATTTAAATGGCAAACGTCTAAATAAGGCAAGCTAATGCACAAATAGAGTGCAACAAAATTTATCGATAATCGCTTTATTTCAGATGTATATTATCGAAGAAGAGGATCGGACGGAGAACGAATACAGAAGAGAGTATCACCTTTTCATGAAAACGATTTTGAGAAGCAATTCGAAATAGATTTAACAGGAATTGAAAATCAACCCATTGTATATTTAAGTGGTTACATTGCTTAGACTCCTGAAAAACAAAATCGCCACTCCATAGTATAATATTTACGATTGGGCCCATAACCTACTAAGAAAATGAAATAAAAATACCTATACAATAAAAATATTTTTGTGTTATATTAAATAAATAAATAATGATAAATATTGTGTTATAGCCTTATTTTATTTTTCCCTTTCATTATTCTATGGTAATATAAATTCAGTATTACGGTAGGTGCAGCAAAATTATTGCACTTTTATCGATATCGATAAACAGTAAGTGTAGTGAGTGTCGAGCTCTAGTGTTGCTTTTTTAAGTTGGTAGTATTGACATTGTACTGTGTACGTTGGCACAAAATACTTTCATAATTCGGTTTTAGGCTTGTTCGAGAGTGCCGTCTCTTAAAACGTAGTGATTTTATTCTCTTTGGTGCCAATCGCTACGCTACGCTGAGCAGGTAGTGTTTCTCTCTGTCACTCTTTCTTATTGGTGTGACGAAGACAGTTGAGTTTCGTTCGCGACTGAATGTTAGCGATTGGCATATTGGCTACACAACCTGTTCATATAATCATTTCATCGCCAACACAGTTAACTAATGTCTTGATGTTTTATGAATAGGCTTAGGACTTTTCATAGCATATCGTGGTTCTAAAATCCTTGGAGCCGCTATGTGTAAAATGTTCGAAGTCAAAGTCAAAGTATAATGTAATATTAAATATAATGATTTATACCTACTGTCACATCGTTACTGAGTTAATTTTAATAGAACGTAATTAATTTTAAAAATCGAACTTGATTTCATAAAAAGTGTATACGAAATTAGTTATATCAGAAACCATAAAAAAAATTGACAATTAGGTTCAAGACAAACTAGAAAAAGTCTTAGGTCGGAAATAGCGATGAAAATGGCGAAAGTATCATGTTGTTATACTCGAAAGTTTCTAATCTTTCGTATAAATTACATGTAACTTCCGAACAAAAACAAAACTGACGTTTATCGACTTATACGACTTAAGGTACACGCGGCTAAGATCGGATGACCGTAATAACTACTAAAATAGTAGTATTTTTTCCTCACTGGCTATATAATGCATGACGCCATTTCACCCCGCCCCTCTCGCTAGTATGCAGCAACCGCTGCATCAGTCGTGAACGAGAGCCGCATCAGTCGTGAATTACGAACGTTTTAAAAAAAAAGTGATTTTATTCGAGAATTTTTGGAGATTCCATCTTTAACAGGAAGCTATGCACCTTCTTTTGCTTAATTTAGAGTTGAAATTAGATACTAGCCCGATCTTAAGCCAAGAAGGTTTTTCGATTGGGTGTCTTGGAAAAAAATAGAGCAAGTTTGACTTTACGTTTACTCCTAAGCTGAGCGGCATAAAGTAAATTTATATCGAAAACTTGATTTTTTTTATCACGTACATCAGCATCACACATCGGCAGGTAAAAGTTAGTGAAGAAGTTACATGTAATTTGTACGAAAGATTCGAAACTTTCGAGAAAAACAACATGATACTTTCGCTGTTTCGAATTTAAGACTTTTTCTAGTTTGTTTTAAACACTAATTGTCTAGTTTTTTTATGGTTTCTGATATAACTAATTTTGTATGCACTTTTTATGAAATCAAGTTCGTTATTTAAAATGAATTAAGTTCGATTAAAATTAATTAAGTTCGATTAAAATTAATTCAGTAACGATGTGACAGTAGGTATAAATCATTATATTTAATATTACAATATACTTTGACTTTGACTTCGAAAATTTTACACATAGCGGCTCCAAGGATTTTAGAACCACGATATGCTATGAAAAGTCTATGAATAAGGCAATTGGACTGGATGCGTGTAAGAGTTACATATTCCAAATAGCTGACTGGTGAGTCGTGAGACTGGTGACTTGCTTCAACCTTTTCAACGCCACGTAAAACTATAAAAGCTAAATTTGAACTTTACGCACGTGCATAGTTACATATTATTTTGTGGATGGTGACTTACAAATAGTCTTTGGCGTTGAAACTCTCTTGTTAATCAGTACCTACCAATATATCAGTCATTGTCCAATCTAATTGAAACCTTGTGGACGGCGATAACGGTTATGTTGGTAACACTGTTTCAACGCCAAAGACCGATATACAAGTCACACAACAATAGAGACCTAGTCGCACTTGCTTATAGTTTTTGACAAATTCCTTTGTGACACTTTGGTGGCGTGGATGGAGTGACAGCTGCTGTTTTTGCCGTGGCATTGAAAAGGTTAGTGTTATGATGAGGTAAAAATTGTATTGACAGCGGTATCGTCATGGTTCGTCTCAGTAAACTTAGCACAGGATCAGTGCGACAATATGTCGCCGCGAGATAGATTATCCATCTCCCTTTTATTCATATTGTTGGTAAAAGATAGAAAATCTATACATGTAGCGATAACATACTGACATAGCAATCATGTGCTAAGCGTACAGTGTAGTTCGAGAAATATAAATTGAACGTTTATTTTTACTATAATGTAGGTAGAAAGTTACCAATTTATATTTCACGAACTGTACTCTCAGTCGTCGTATGTCAAGTTCTTAAATTGATGCCGTTCTGACTGTGTCACTAATTTTTTTATAGTTAGCATATAGCATAGCAAGATAGTAGTTAGAGCAACACACCCAAAGAAGATGTTGACGAAGGCTTAAATGAGCAATATGAAATAGACAATACAACAAATTACCAAAGTTGATATAGTTGACCCCAGTTAAAATGACGAATCAAGAATGGGTGACAAAGACAGATCGGGACCAATTCAAGATTTTAAGAAAAAACAATTGAGACGTCACTGAAAATAAAACTAAAGCTGCGTTTCACCAAACTTTTATTCGAAGAATAACGCTTTCTCTCAGATATATATTTATACATATACATATATATTATATACATGTATATATATGTATGTAGTGCTAAAGTACTATGGAGATTTGACATGACTATTCGAAAATAAGCGTTATATTTCGAATCAAAGTTTGGTCAAATCGACTAAGTGAAACACGTACACGGTCCAGAATCGAAATATTTGATAGAGTTAACTGGGTTAGCGTGTGTACCTACTAAAACTAAAAAAGGAAAAAGACTATATATATTAATATTTATTTATTCGTGGTTAGCTTGGTCTTCCACATTCCAGCGTTTCACCGCTGCCGCTGGAGTCAGCATATGAGTATATGACCGCAGCTGATCTGATGATAACGAGTACTTTTGCGCACTGAGGTTGCAACGCAACAAATACTCATCACTGCTATCTCAAAGGGAAAAGGATTCTTGCTATATCAAAGAGTTCCAGGATGGCTGGCACATACGCGGGTTAGGTCCTCTGGCATGGCATCTTCCACTTTCTTCTATGCTGGTATACCAAGGCATCCATTCAGGTGTCTTAATATCAAAGGGGTCCATGGTATCTAAGGCTGTGGAACACGGCACCTCATTAGTTTGATTTGAGCGATTAAGTATGAAACACCATTATATAAGATAACGATGCATGCAGGCCACGTTTTTCTAATAAAAAGATCGGTCGATCGATGTTATAATAAGATTATTATGCTTATACTGATGGATATGAGTACCTATAGATGACTTTATGAGATAAATACATTTTAATGGTAAAAGGATACCTTCCTATCAAATTCAATATCACATCATCAGTCTAATACAGTAACAGTGGTCTTGACGTGGGCCTCTTCTATTATTTTATTTATGCGTATGGGTACATTAGGTAGGACATAAATGACATAATGCCCATAATAGCCACGCTGGGCAAACGGATTGGTGATTGCAGTAATGTGTCCATTATGATGAGGCTGCTGCCCGCTCCATCTCAAATAATTGGATCAGCGTAGTACCGTCCCTTAGTCGACTCTTATAACACCCATCGTAAAAGTTCTCCAACTTGGTAGGTGGCAAATATATTGTTACTGCCGCACCACACAGCCTAAATACAATGTATATGACTATACGTATAAATATTAGGTACATTTTATATATGATATAACCACTTACAATAATATCAATCAAACAAACATAGAACCTTATTGCCCTTGTAAGTTATATGACCACAACATAGAACCATGTAATATCGTGAATTTCAGACTATTAGTTGACTATAGGTATTAAGATACAGGTTTCAGTAAAATATAGCTACCCAACTAGCAAAGAAGTCATATAAATCAAGAGTTATACGACCTTTAGCCATATAAGAGTTTTATAGTCGTTTTTAGTTAACCTGTTAGTCAAATAAACGTTATAAATCTGATAGTTTAGTCGTCCTACCAAATAGTCTAATTACTATGGTAAATAAACGTTTTTGCGACTTAATTATACAACAATCATGTAGAGGTTTTAAAGAAAACGTATACTTAATGATGTTCAAAGTTGTATAAACGTTTTCGTCTTATAAAGGGTTTAGAAAAAACAGAACCGTCGTAATAAGGTCATTATTACAACGTCTACATAATTTTATTGTTGTATAAGTGATATCATAAAACCTTATCTCGACAGTTATATAGCGGTATTGAAGGTAACTTCAATATGACAAAAAGATATCAGCGGGACTGTTATCTACCCTTTATTCAACAGTTGGTTATATTAACGTCAAACAAAAAACTTCGAAAAACCTTTAGTTGTTGCCGAACTCGTTATATTCCTTTTATTGGACTATATGTTTTTAAATTGATTTTAAGTTACGGTTATAAAACATCATGCAATTTATAGTCGATTTGAAATTAATATTATAAAACATCAGTCGCCATTTCGTGAGCATCACAGTACTATTTAAAAGAAAAAAACCATGGACGTTACATCGTGGAAACGGTACAAACGAAGTGGCGGACTAGTAACGGCGGCTTAGTAATGGCGGACAATTTGTAGTCGTTATAAAAACCTTTACTTAAGATAAAGTTATATTGTAGTCGTATAAGTATAAATCCATGACTTGTTCCAAAATGGCTAACCTTAACTATAATAAAATATGAAGAAATATTGTTATAAATTATAATTATTTCGCATATATTAAGAGCGCGACAGCAAAAAACTGTATATCATCATAAACTTTAACGGTAAAGTGACCTTCCCATACGAATTCAGCTCACGCCAAATGTGCAAATGCTCAATATATAGAACAATAATTTCTATTACAAATCTTATAAAATTACCTTGTATTATTTTTCCGTACACTTTTTTGTCACACACACCAAGTTTTGCGCGTATCTAAAATAAATGTCAGGAGCAGTTTTATAAATAAAACTTAAAAACATTTATGTAACTTAAAAGTCCGATAAGCAATGAGTAAGGGTTATACTAAACCTTCTATAAAACAAAATGGTCAGTAATAAAACATTTATTTGATATTTAGGTCGCGTAAAGGTTTTTGTTGTACTCTTTATACAACGTTTTGGTCATTCCTTAATCGTTACAATACCTTTAATAAACGATTTAAGTCGCCATGCAAACCTTTATTTAACGTTTATCTCACCAATAAGTCGTATAATTTGCGCCACTTTCGCCTTTTATAACCGTTTACCTTACGTTTATATGACCAACCAAATTAGACTAGAAGTTATATGCAAAACGTTGTCTCAACTTCTATATGACTATATTTTGCTAGTTGGGTAAGTACACATAGAATTACTACCGTAAAATTAGCCCACTTTGCCTCCAGGGGAAACATTGCCAAAACTTGAATTTTAAATAAATTGGTTATTATAGAAAAAAAAATACATTCTTATGGCGGCCTAACTATTTTTAGTATAAAATAGATTATGTGAGAAGCAACACCAAGTATGACTTTTGCGTCTATCTTCATCTAGTTGTTTGCTAGAGCTTCTTGAGTGAGGTTGGTTATTTGGCGGGCAAAATCTTGGCAAAATATAGACATAAATTTCTCAAAACAGGGTGGTATTAAATGAAAAAAAAACCCATGACCTGTAATAAAATGACAACAGTAGATTACATTGATAGTAGTTTTATTGGAAAAAGCTAATCAGAAAATAAGTTATGGCTTTGGGCAATTTTATCCAGTACTTTAGCAAACGGACATTGAAAACATTGCCCATCATGAAAAATAGCCTACAGTTGTCACTTTCAAGTTTTACCACTTTATGAAAATAGCGGAGGGTAATGTTTTTTTCAGTAAATTACGTTTTTATAACTCCGTTATTTTATTTTACGTGTACAAAATGTTCGGAACCAATAACTATACTCTCAATTGTCAGTTTCGTTGTCTGCTGCTTCGTTAGTGGGCTGATATTTATATCATTATAATATTATCTTGATTCCCATTCAAAAAACGGTTTTATTATTATTGCATTAAAACAAATAATACATTTTAGACTGTTTTACTTCACTAGTATATTAATACTTTGAACAAAAGTTAAACGTCTTTAGTTAAGATATCTACTTAAAAGTGACAACCCTAGCATTTGCGAATTGCGTTAGTGGACCTTGTATGAAAAAGAGCGAAAACGGGTAGGTAACATTGCCCAACCAATTTACTCAAAATTGTTTATACTTATCCCTGAGTTATAAACATGAAATGGTAGAATTGCCCAAAAACCTTCTGTGATCGTAGTATTATTGTCATACGAGCTATTTTTAAGCACTAAATTGAGGTGGGCAATGTTGGTCAAGAACGAGATTACTTTGCTCGCCTTCTATAGGTGCATTCAGACCAAAAGAACATTCGCTATTCTAACCTCCCACTCTACGAAATTCGATCGTTACACAAAACGTGATTGGTTGATTTCGTAGAGCGGGGGATAGAACAGCGAATGCTCTTTTGGTTTGCACGCACCTTAGAACGACAAAAACCTGATCTAAATGATGATCTAAAAAATATTTCTTCATGTGAGCCGATTCGTACGATCACAGTGCACATGCTGAGCAGAAAAAACTTCAAGGTTTCATAATTATATTTTTTTGAGATATTTTAGGGTTTCCGAAAAAAGCGGGCAATGTTGACTCGTTTCACGGTACTATGAAAAAATGTAACATACAACCTTGTAATTATAATATTTTATATACAGCGTTGGGATCACGCAAAATAGGCACACCCCAATAGTTTTTTTTTGGATATTTATTATTCGAGTTTGTCGGCTTATAACTAATATGTATACCTACAACTAATTGCAAATGGTCACTGATCTAAGCAATGGGCGGACAGACAGACGGACAAACGCACGAAACGACAGATGAAGAGTGATAGAGCGCTGACACACTCTAGCACCATGCTAAGAAGAGTATGCTGACGGATAGACAGACGGACTAACGGACAGACAGACGGACATGGCGAAACTATAAGGGTTTTTTATTTTTTTATTTGAACTATGCCCGATCATAACAATTTTTTTTAACGAAAAAAGTGTTAACGCTTTCACAGCCAGTAACAAAAAAGCTCGTTTAAATTTGAATTTTAAAATGTTATTAACAGAGTTCTCAATCACAATTGCGGAAATAACGCATAATTTATTTTTATTTTTTGTTACTGGACATTGTTTTTTTTGTGTTTGTTAAGAAATATTTCTATTTCTAGACGGATCCAAGAATAGATGGATGGAAAGAAGGACTAACCAACAGATAGATAGACAGTCAGACGGACGGACGAACAGACAGACAGACTGACATGACGAAATTGTAAGGGTTTCTAATTTACTACGGAACCATAAAAAGTACTTACACCCAGAATAATTGAAAAGGCAATCATTTCAAGTAATATCCGGTCGAAATATGTTTCTTTGCAGAAATAAACGGGCAGACAGACGGACGGACAGACATACAGACCGACAGACAAACAAACAGACAGACAACGGATGGACAGATGAACAGACAGACAGACATACAGACACATAGACACACAGACAGACACTCAGATAAATAGACAGAAAGATCGACAGATGGACAGACAGACAGACAGACAGACAGACAGACAGACAGACAGACAGAAAGATCGACAGATGAACAGACAGACGGCAGACCGTCAGACAGACAGACAAACAGACAGACAGACGGAGATGGCGAAAATGTAAGGGTTCCTAATTTACTACAGAACCGTAAAAAGTAATTACAGCCAGAATAATTGAAAAGGCAACCATTTTAAATAATATCCGGTCGAAATATGTTTCTTTGCAGAAATAAACGGTTAGAAAGACGGACGGACAGACATACAGACCGACAGACAAACAGACATACAGACACACAGACAGACAGACAGACAGATAGACAAACAGACGGATGGACAGATGAACAGACAGACAGACATACAGACAGACACATAGACGGATAGACAGAAAGATCGACGGATGAACAGACAAACAGACAGACGGAAAGATCGACAGATGAACAGACAGACAGACGGACAGACAGACAGACAGACAGACGGACGGAAAGATCGACAGATGAACAGACAGACAGACGGACAGACCGTCAGACAGACAGACAGACAGACAGACGGACGGAAAGATCGACAGATGAACAGACAGACAGATGGACAGACCATCAGATAGACAGACAGACAAACAGACAGACAGAGGGATGAACAGATGAACAGACAGACATACATACAGACAGACAGACATTTCAAGTAATATCCGGTCGAAATATGTTTCTTTGCAGAAATAAACGGGCAGACAGACGGATGGACAGACAGACAGACAGAGCGACAGACAAACAGACAGACAACGGATAGACAGATGAACAGACAGACAGACAGACATACAGACAGACAGACGAACATGGCGAAAATATAAGGGTTCCTAATTTACTACAGAACCCTAAAAAGTACTTACAGCCAGAATAATTGAAAAGGCAATAATTTTAAATAATATCCGGTCGAAATATGTTTCTTTGCAGAAATAAACGGGCAGACAGACGGACGGACAGACAGACAGACAGACCGACTGACAAACAGACAGACAACGGATAGACAGATGAACAGACAGACAGACAGACATACAGACAGACAGACGGACATGGCGAAAATGTAAGGGTTCCTAATTTACTACAGAACCGTAAAAAGTACTTACAGCCAGAATAATTGAAAAGGTAACAATTTTAAATAATATCCGGTTGAAATATGGTTCTTTGCAGAAATAAACGGTTTAACAGACGGACGGACAGACATGCAGACCGACAGACAAACAGACATACAAACACACAGACAGACAGACAGACAGATAGACAAACAGACGGATGGACAGATGAACAGACAGACAGATAGACAGACACACAGACAGATAGACAGAAAGATCGACGGATGAACAGACAAACAGACAGACAGACGGAAAGATCGACAGATGAACAGACAGACAGACGGACAGACCGTCAGACAGACAGACGGGCGGAAAGATCGACAAATGAACAGACAGACAGACGGACAGACCGTCAGACAGACAGACAGACAAACAGACAGAGGGATGAACAGATGAACAGACAGACATACATACAGACAGACGGACATTTCAAGTAATATCCGGTCGAAATATGTTTCTTTGCAGAAATAAACGAGCAGACAGACGGACGCACAGACAGACAGACCGACAGACAAACAGACAGACAACGGATGGACAGAACGGAAAGATCGACAGATGAACAGACAGACAGACATACAGACAGACAGACGGACATGGCGAAAATGTAAGGGTACCTAATTTACTACAGAACCCTAAAAATATCTTACAGCCAGAATAATTGAAAAGGCAACCATTTCAAGTAATAACCGGTCGATATATGTTTCTTTGCGGAAACAAGCGGACGGACAGACGGACGTACAGATAGTCAGTCCGTTCAGATAGACAGACACACAGACAGAGAGACAAACAGACAGACAGAAAGATCGGCAGATGAACAGACAGACAGACGGACAGACCGCCAGACAGACAGACTTACAAACAGACAGACAGACAGACATACAGACAGACCTTGCAAAATGCAAGGGTTCCTAATTTACTACAGAATCCTAAAAAGTACTTACACCCAGAATAATTGAGAAAGCAATAATTTGGAGGAAACAAACGGACGGACAGACAGACATACAGACAGACAGACAAACAGACTGACAGACAGACAAACATACAGACAGACAGGTGGATGCACATGGCGAATCTGTGACGGTTTCTAATTTACTACAGAACCCTAAGAAATACACCTAGAATAATTGTAAAAGCAATAATTTCGAATACTATCTGGTCGAAACACGTTTCTTTGCGGAAACAAACGACCGTATAGACGGACGGACAAACAATCAGACAGACAGAGAAACAAACAGACATACAGACAGACGGATGGACAGATAAACAGAAAATATACTTTCATTCGCCAAAGAAATGTTCGTTTAAATTTGTACTTTACTACGATGTTAATAGAGTTCAAGATCACAACTGCGGAAGTAACGAGATAAGCCGAGTTTAGACCTGGGTCGCGTTTTATAAAGTTTCATTTTACAATTTCGCTGTTTGCCTCTCTAACGCACGCACATAATATATTGGCTAGAAAGAGAGACAAACGGCAAATTGTAAATTGTAACTTTATAAAACGCGACCCTGCAAGTTTTGAAAAAAAGAGTTGTAGATATTTGCCACTAATTCCTACCAATATTTGCCGTGTGGTGACGGCAGTAAGAATATATTTTGTCACCACCCCAACTCCTCCTGTGGGTGCCGTAAGAGTCGACTAAGGGATTGAAGTGTCATTGACTATTATTTGATAAAAGATTGATGATGGGCAGCAGAGTCATCATAGTGGACATACTACTGCGATCGCCAATCCGCTTGCCCAGCGTGGCGATTATGGGTATTTACCTCCTAATGCGCCTATACGCATAGTAAATAGGAGAGGCCTACGTCCAGCAGTGGACTATCATAGGCTGATGATGATGATGATTTGCGTCTCAAAACTTGCGGCAATAACTTGCAAGTGTAAACTCAGCTTTGTGTCTTTTCAAAAGGGCTTATTTCTACTCTGGCAATAAGGATTATTTTTTCTATATTTCCATAAGAGAAATTATCTCTATTGACAAAGTGGAAATAAACCCTTTTGAGAAGACATTCCACAGTTACGATAATTATAATGAATTCATAACAAAACAACATACGTAATTGTGGGACAAAGTCATTTTGCGTCCGGCGGAATCTAGCCAGCAACGCCATATTGCTAGTTGTGCTAAGCTCACCTGACGCCAATAGAACGCGACTCCAAGCATCGGGGTTCCATTAAGGGAAATAATAGGAACTGCAACTGTCTTCTAGAGCAATTCACGTATCGTACCTATCACTATGTTGACTATTCAAGACGAGTGGTATGCACCCATAACTGCGTAGGTATTAGGAGTATGAATGCAATAAGTGCAGGTTATAGTAAGTATATATATTTATTTACCAAGGAGCCGAGCCGATATTACAAGACAGGTGCCGGTAGTAGACCAACATCGGGCGTCTTACTCCTCCGTCTTACCTCCTTCTCATTAAACTCTAAAATTAACATAGAAAGAAATATCTACTAATTAGAAAGTTCACAAACTTACCCTTATAAACATATTTATGTTAGATCATTTTCAATATGAACATTATGTCGGAAAAAACATTGACAGCCCAGTCAACAACACGTTGTCAGGTAACCAATTTCCAGGCAAGTTCCCGTCGACGGCGCTAGGAGGCGCCAGAATTGCTAGCACATATTGCATCCTTTCACTTAATTAAATTTAAACCTTTTTCATCATGCGGCCAATACCACACGTCAAACCTAAATGGCTAGTCAAATGAAATAAAAATACGAACTATATTCGCGTGGAAAAGAGAGAGCGAGTGGCGGCATGTTTACGTCATCGCGAACAGTTTAATAATGGTTCACGGAACTTTATTTTTCGTTCATCTCTAGTAACGGTAACCAGAAAAGTTTTGTTCTTTCATATAAATCATATAATGTTCTTGTCAAAACCGTTATGTCAAAGAACGGAATTTTTCCGTTCATCTTGAATATTGTGAACCAGAAATATTGTGTTCATCTACAAAACCTTTATCGTAGTTAACCGTTACTAATACGAACGGAATTAATAACGGTTAAAGAACAATATCAAATGGTTAATCGAGAACGGTTCCGATCCCTGGCTTAAATTGACTGTCGTTTGCAATATAATAAATTAAGTATTTAAAAATTTGTTCTAATCAACATTTAAAACGGGGTTTACAAAAAGCATACTCTGGCCTGTTACCGCGAACAGCGAAGTTCGTTAATTTCGGAGATTTATCTCTGTCACTCCAAAGAAGGCGTCATTAGAGTGACAGAGAAAAATCCCCGAAATTTGCGAACTTCGATGTTCGCGGTAGCAGGCCTGTTCGGTTATTAAACCATAAATTGTGTATGGTCATATCTTAAACAAACGTCAATAAGTTGCCTTTTACAAGAAAGTGACTTAACTCTCTAATGCATACAAAACCATATTATAGTCACTTTGGTTTTGAACTCATTGACTAATGACTATTACGGTTCAAATTCGGAATGCATTATTGTTTCTTAATTCATTGTACGAAATACATTCCTTGAAATAGTATTTTATAATTCCTATAGGTACTTTATAAGCAAACATACCAGTTATGAACATTCAAAGTCATGAAATGTTCCTAAATACCTTCTTATACAATGTTTTGGTTTAATATAAAAATTTCAGCATAGTTGGACTATAATACCTATATAATTCGCCAGTAGAATCCAAAAAAAAGTAAACAAAATCAAATATCATACTAGCACTAGACTAGACTTTCCATAGCATTTGACGTCTTTGATACAAATCGTGAATCACGTTCACTTCACAGATAATATTATATTTTTAAGTTAATACTATTAAATATCAAAAATTTTGACTAAAAATGTATGTTAACTCAATATTTTAGGTTTTAAGTTGGTAATAAAAACAATATCGATTTCGAAATATGCGTGATTATAAAACAATGCAAGTTTTAGGTTTATTTACTTTTTTTTTCTGTTATTCTGATGAATGGTATATATCCATTACTGGTGCCGAAACTAATATATTCAAATAAGCAGTAGTTTGGCAATATTGTTGCCTTTATATAGAAGCTTGTCTCGTCTAAATATTACATATTCAATAGCAAAAATAACGGTATTCATCCATATATAAAAGTTCGTTCATCTAAAGATTAATGTAATATGGAACATTGGTTTTTGATTAAAATCTTCTTCTTTACCAAACTGTTTGTCGACAGCTGACTTCAACCTTATTTGACCATATCAGGTTTTTTCCAAAATTTACCTTAGATCCTGTTTGGATCTTTTCTATTTTTGTTTATTTTGTCACCGAATGCATAAATGTTGATATCAAACCAGTTCTATAAAGTCGAGTCAACAAAATCTAAATTCCAATTCAGATTGTTATTAAATGACCAGTTTTGCCTATGCTATAATAAATACATTCTTTATTATCTAACTCCTATAGCCTCCTTAGTCCTAGTGACGTCATCTACTTCAACCTAACTTCAACTTTGATACTATATCTGATTATTTGCCAAACATTTGATCGAATTTTCATTTAGCAAGGCTTAGGTTGAAACATGATAATATACGAAAGCTACTTCTACGTAACATTGGTTTGCTACGTGAACATTCTGCCAAATGAAACTATGGAAATAATAGTTTGGGAAGTGACAATATGCCATAACATTTTCGAACCAGCACCTGGGCTTACTAATATGTGTAAGCCCTGGAGCTTTCTGAACTCAGCGAGAATCTGTAATGAACTCATTACAGGCGAAAAAGTTAAGAAAAGCTCTGTACGTCGTAATCTATCCATATAGGTATTTGTTTTGTTTGTGTTCGCATTATAAACATGTATTTTCTATTTAAATAAGTAGATTACTACTACAGACAATAGATGACTTACTTAAGTTTATTTAGCTATACAAAAGGGCTCCCATAATAGATCACAACTGGTCGGCGTTTATATTAGCCCGAAACAACAATAATAATATTTTCCCAAAAATGTTTTGCAGAAGACTGCCAATTATATAACATGCATGCCAAACTTACATTCCTTCTAATGATCTCCAATTCATTACAAAGGTCATCTATTATACACAAGAATGTCAGTAACGAGTTAATCCTACGTGTTACACGGTTACACGCAGACCGCAGTTGCGTATCACAACAGTAAAGTTATCGAGTTACCCATCCGCGTTTCTCACGTAACTTTATTATGCGTATGATTTAGTGTTGTGAAAACCGCTCATTTCGAGGCTAAAGGCACTGCTATACTATTCTCTTATTCACACATTCGACGCTGCGTTCGTCAACGAGCTCGACGACGAGACAGCCTAAAATCCTAGCTGTTTGATTTGACATTAGGAATCGAGCCTGTGAGCGAGGTTGTGGGCGAGTTCGTCGCTGTTTTTCGTTAGGGAATACGAAGTTCGTACATTAAACGTCAAACTCTCGACGCAGTGTAGTTCCAGCTCACGCCGCATTCGTCACCGAGCACTAGTGTCGTTTAAAGTACATTAGTGAATACCATTTTTAGGCTCGACGCTGCCGCAGCGCTGACAGCAAGGCGGTTTCTTTAGTGATTAACACTGCATGTCTCACCGCTACTAATCTATGAACTATAGGCTATACCTAAACACGAACAAAAGATACACACTTTCGTGTAAAAAAAAGAGACGGCGATACTCGCCCGGCGGTGATAGCTGATAGCTGGGCGAGTATCGCCGTGTCTCATTTATTTAAACGGGAGTGCGTATCTCTTGTTCGTGTTTATAGCCGATAGTTCATAGCTTAGTAGCTCGCGGTAAGACTAGTGCTTTTTTCCTAGATCCTTTATGTATTTGTCAATGAAAATACTTGAGCTAAATTGAACAAGCACAGAAGTATTTAATCATTTCATTATTTTACAACACCATTTTAACCAACATCGAAAAAGGAGGAGGAGCTCAATTTGACTGTTTTTTTGCATGAACGTTACTCGATCTCTCCGATTGAACAGATGTAAAGGTGCATTCAGACCAAACAAGCATTCGCTATTCTATCCCCCACTCTACGAAATCAACGAATCACGTTTTGTGTAACGATCGAATTTCGTAGAGTTAGAATAGCGAATGCTCGTTTGGTCTGAATGCACCTTAACATACATACAACAACAAAAAAATTCAGTCGAATTGAGAATCTCCTTTTTTTGATGTCGGTTAAAAAGTATTATATCCTCATCAATTGGCGTGCATTATTGTGGCACTATTGTATAATACTACTAAACTACTACATAAGAATGTGAAATAGTTATGTATTTAATATTACGTTTATGTATGCCTACAAATATTACATAGAAAACAATAAATAACTTGAATAATACTTAATTATCCATCTCTACTTATACGCTTCGTCGGAAATCCATGCATAATAGATATTTCCGTTTTACTAGTTTTAAGGCCGGGAAAACCATTCATCTGTATCGTTAGTCAGAAGAAATCTAAATAGTACCTAAAATAAATAATAAAATAGTCGTAGCGAACGGTTTAATAGCGAAGAGTCTCGATCGACATCTTAAGAGTCTCTCGCTAGATGGCTAGATCAAGGGTCAGATGCAGAAGGCGGTAATCCTGGACACGGCGCGGATAGTCCGTCGGTTCCTCTCTCTGCGACCTTAACCACCGGCAGCTTGGGCCCGCCCCGTTGCCGGCGGCACCCTAGGTTAGGTTTTTTATAAAGTGTTTATATTTTGTATTGTTTTTGTATGTTGTATTGTATATTCATTTTATAAAATACCTAGGTGAAAAAAGTTAAATAAAGGACAAAATAAATATCATGGAAGGATTTTATAAAAATGGACCTAGCCTCACGGTAAGCTCAACTACTTACTTAAAACTTGTGTCGTGGTTACTAAGTGGCGATATAATATATGTATGTCTATGTGATACATTGTCGCATGCCGTTTTTCACAAGAGTTCAGATACTTTCGTTTCTTTCGTATATTTTCCAGTGTACCTAGTCCAAACTTCTTCACAAAACTTTATTTCTATATTTTAGATATTAAATTACACTTCAAGATCTTTGGGCACTGGTTTCACCACGAGCTGCTAAGCTATGAACTATGGGCTATAAACACGAACAACAGATAAGCACTCCCGTGTAAATAAAAGAGACGGCGATACTCGCCCAGCTATCGGCTATCACCGCCGGGTGAGTATCGCCGTGTCTCTTTTTTTCACACGGGAGTGCTTATCTTTTGTTCATGTTTATAGCCTATAATTCATAGCTTAGTAGCTCGCAGTGAGACCAGTTCCTTTAACTGATCATTACTATTCTAAATATGCTATACTTATTCCGTATCTCGGCCGCTACTAATACAATATACTTACCTACACCAATCAACATAACCTTCGCATAAATCTCTATACCCTCTCCATCTCTCCAAGGTCTTTTATCAAACAGACATGCTAAAACCTCCATATTAACAAACGTTGACGATGTTACAAGCACGTCACAAACGACTGACAATTCCTGAACCTTATTGTCTTTGTAAAAAGGATCACAAAAGTTCAATCCATGTTGCACCGACCACAGATGTCATATACCATAGATCAAGCAAACGTATCTATCTACTTAGCGTGTCAAATGAACTCGGTGAAATCCACTGAGTTGTCCGTATTTAATCGCAGCTTGTAGCTTTCGGGCGTCAAATTTTGTAAGTTGAAGTGAACAAAAACATTAATAATGCCTCCTTAAGTAATGTTAATTGCAACAACACAAAAAAATA
>JALPQI010006790.1:0-67122 GCA_025490895.1 Thaumatotibia leucotreta
ATTTCAGTGACTAATTTCAGAGTTTGTATCCTTTTATTTATTTATTTATAAGGAGATAAAACAGAAACAGTCACAAGAATACATGGTATTGGAGCGTTACAATGCTTAGGCACGTTCCTGTTTTCTTAAACTTTTTGGTAAACCACGTCCATTTGTCGTTCATACCTAAAAAACAAGTTTTGGAGACTCAGGTTCTTACAGCACAAGGAAAATAATACTTTATTAACGCCAAGTTGGCCAATCTGGGCGTTGAAATAGATAATAAATAAATAAATAAATAATAAATAATCGTCGGTCTGTCGGTCGGTCGATGGCTCCGCAAATATTCTGCCGAACTTGATCGCTTTTGCAACCACTTCTATTTTTAGAATATTTGCGAAGGTATTACAAGATTAAAATCGCATATCCCTAAGCTTGCTAGAAATTTAAAAAATCGTGCGTTCTAGCCTCCTCGCCGCTGCGTAAAGCAAAAAAATGTCTTTAAAAAAATACAAGAAGTGGGTCAAAAAGTATGTATCTTTTGACCCACTTCTTGTACTGCCAAGTTGAGAGTTAAGGAGTTTATGGAGAACGTTAAAGTAAGCGATTATAGGACTTCCTAGGTGTACGAACAAATTCACGCCGTTTCCACTTTGTTCCAATGTTATGAATATGTTTTCTGTAGAATGTTCGAGAAGTATATGTAAATCGAATGTTTATTTTTACTATAATGAAGTTAGAAAGTTACCAATTTATATTTCACTACCTAACTATACTTTATTGTAAAATTAAACTAACTTTAACGTAAGTAAAGACATACGTATATAATTTACATACGAATAAATTGGTCGTGTGGTGACGGCAGTAAGAATACATTTGTCAGCACCCCAACTCCTCCTGTGTCTCCTCCTGGTGTAGTAAGAGTCGACTAAGGGATTGAAGTGTCACTGACCATTATTTGATAAAAGATTGATGATGGGCAGCAGCGTCATCATAGTGGACACATTTCTGCGATCGTCAATCCGCTTGCCCAGCGTGTTGATTATGGGCATTTACCTCCTAATGCGCCTATACGCATAGTAAATAGGGGAGGCCTACGTTCAGCAGTGGACTAACATAGGCTGATGATGATGATGATACGAACAAAGTTCTTTCGTTCTTATTCATAGGTATGTATTGTTTACTGTTTATTAGAAACGATATTGTTAATTTTGGTTACCTTAACTAAAGCAGGAACCAGGTTAAATTCAATTGGTAGACCGATACAAAAAATAAGTCTTATGTCTGATAAGGCCAGTCTGTACAAAAGAAACCCCTAATCACCAAAATGGACATCAGCAGCTATCCCCAAATTACGTAAGCGCGATTAAGTAGGCAATACTACTGAATAATCCAAATTGGGCAGTAAACTGCTCGGAAAAATTGCCTCTGAGTGGTGTAAGTTTCCTTGTCAAGCTAGTTTCAGCCACAGTGTTCAGAGCTTACAACAGTATGCAAACTGAGTAGACGCTTGAGCTAAACTACAAGTCACTGTCATACCTTTTAGCATTTCTAAAAAAATTTGCATTTGGATCATTATCATCATCGTCATCAGCCTATGATAGTCCACTGCTGGACTTAGGCCTCTCCTATTAACTATGTGTATAGACGCATTAGGAGGTAGATGCCCATCATCGCTACGCTGGACAAGCGGATTGGCGATCACAGTAATGTGCCCACTATGATGACGCTGCTGCCCATCATCAATCTTGTAGAATGTTCACTTGGTCAGTGACACTTGAATCCCTTAGTCGATTCTTACGACACCCGCAGGAGGAGTTGGGGTGGTGACAAATGTATTCTTACTGCTGTCACCACACCAGTTTCCCATGGCTTTTCCTCAAATCGTTATCCATGGTGCCTATTTCGAGTGAACTAATTGGGGACAGAATAAGGGGGTTACTGTTTATTTATACTTACTGCGTCCAAGCCTCGCGTGCGTTGGTAGATCGATGAGGAACTCACTGAACTTTTTTAAGGTATTTTTATTTGGTTCATTCTTTTTGGGACCCGTTTCGTGCCGCGATAGAATTTGAATCACGTGCACAGATGACGTTTTAAATACACGACCCATTTAGTCTTGTGGCTGATTTTGATATTTTATTATTCTTTAGTTTTCGGCGAAGGAAAAATTCGAAAGGAAACCGGATTGAGGAAAGAGGTTGTGGACTTATTTTCAGATCTATGGTGTATATGTAAGGAAAGTGGTGATCCATTTAAGGGCATTTCAGTATCGTATTATGGTCTGGAAAAAATGAAAAAGTCATCATGATTTTTTTGTGAGTACCAAGTACTAATTAAATATTGCAAAATGGTGAAACAAAAACATTAAGTTACCTCTTTACGCTTAATTCACCGACCTGATTTAGTCCAAATATTAAATGGAAAAATCCAAAACTCAGTGAAAAATTAAGTTTTCGTAAATCTACGCCGACAAAGTCGCGGGCAAAAGCACATAGTAAACAATAAACCTCGACCATTCTGTAATGATGAGTCGACGGTCCTATGTAAATTTGAACTAGTATTAAAGTATTGAATTAATCCGATTCCGATGAACGGATAAATTGATAAATCCAATATTTGATGTCCGAACGATTACAGAGCTGTTATTACATTTAGGTTAGCACATATCAAAGTTAGATAGATTGCTATACAAATGCGTTCAAATATACTCCAAATTGCCGTGTGGTGACGGCAGTAAGAATACATTTGACACCACCCCAACTCCTCCTGCGGGTGTCGTAAGAGTCGACTAAGGGATTGAAGTGTCACTGACCATTATTTGATAAAAGATTGATGATGGGCAGCAGCGTCATCATAGTGGACACATTACTGCGATCGCCAATCCGCTTGCCCAGCATGGCGATTACGGGCATTTAAATCCTAATGCGTCTATACGCATAGTTAATAGGAGAGGCCTACGTCCAGCAGTGGACTATCATAGGCTGATGATGTGATGATGATGATAATACTCCAATTACTTCGTGTAAAACTAATTCACGACTAAAATACTAAACGAAGACAAGAAGACCAAAATCTCTATATTTGTACACATATTTTACATTCCCGGTGTCACTATCTTCAACCGTGAAAAGTAAGGTAACTCCAAAATAAGTTTAAGACAGACGTGAACGAACTACCGTAAAGAGATAAGAACCTAATCCATATCGAATGAACCTCAATGATCCTTTCGTGTTGTTTGGTAAATAACATTATTCCATCAGTGCAGGGTCGAAGTTGTGAACAGATAAGGCATTGGAAGCGCCAATATTAAATCTAGGTACAGAAAGCTCACTGTACGTACTATAAACTCATATTTATCATCATCATCATTTCAGCCATTTATCGCCCACTGCTTCTAGTACGCCACTCATCTCGAGCCAATCTAACCCAGAAGTCGTTATCATTGTAAGACTGTTATTTATTTAAATACGAAATCAGTTATTACATACAAAATAAACACCATAATATTTTAAAACTACACTATAAATTACATCTAACTATGCCTAAAAATTAACCTAACACTAGCTAAAACTAAATGTGCTCGCGGTATTGCCGCGCTGGATGGCAAGCGATATTTGTAGTACGAGGTAGAAACCGGATTGGGGATCACCAACTCTGTCACGCAAACGCCGCAAGTCTCTAACGAGCCCTTTAGCCTCGACACCCCACGGCCCAGCCGTCTCCACGGCGACCGGAGCAAAATCGTACGCTGGCTCCAGGCTGGCGTATTTGGCATGCTTAAGCCTGGACGCATTTTCTGCAGCCAAACCTGCTGTTCCACCAGTGCGAGGAAGGTGAGATGGCGCAAAAGTAAAAACTCATATTAATAACAATACGAGTATTTAGTCTATTTGTACCTGAGCATTTCTCGAACGCGGCGCGGTCGTGGCTCAGTGGTTTAGACGTTTGACTTTCAATTCGGTGGTCGTGGGTTCAAATCCTGGCTCCAACCAATGAGTTTTTCCGAAACTTATGTACGGAATATCAGATGAAATTTACCATTAGCTTTCGGTGAAGGAAAACATCGTGAGGAAACCTGCACACATCCGCGAAGAAATTCAAAGGTGTATGTGAAGTTCCCAACCCGCTTAGGGCTAGCGTGGGGGCTATAGCCCAATCCCTCTCATATATGAGAGGAGGCCTGTGCCCAGCAGTGGGACATTATAGAGGCTAAAAAAAATCCTCGAAACGGTATCTCAAATCAATGATTCTGAGAAAGATCCACCACATTACACAAAAATTTGTATGAAATTTTACATTTTTGTTACCAAAAATATGTAGGAATCTGCTATGCTATTCCCTTATTCACACATTCGACGCTGAGTTCGTCAACGAGCTCGACGTCGAGACAGCCTTGTCTAAAATCCTAGCTGTTTGATTTGATATTAGGAATCGAGGCTGTGAGCGAGGTTGTGGGCGAGTTCGTCGCTGTTTTTCATTAAAGAATACGAAGTTCGTACATTAAACGTCAAACTCTCGACGCAGTGTCGTTCCAGCTCACGCAGCATTCGCCGCCGAGCACTAGTGTCGTTTAAAGTACATTAGTGATACCATTTTTAGGCTCGACGCTGCCGCAGCGCTGACACAGCGCTGACAGCAAGGCGGTTTAGTGAATAACACTGCTGGTAACATTTTGGATCTTGTTCAGCATCACTAACTCGACCAGCCTCGGTAGGCTACGGAGTATCGTGTATGGCCACCATTACATTTCATTTGAATTCTTATTAATTATCACTATTATCAGGTACCTATTAGTTGTGAATAGATACGATTATCTCGGGAGCGTTGAACGTCAACGTAAATAGTAGGTATATTACGCTACAAGTGCAAAAAAAATGAAGTTCGAAACGAGTGGAGATAAATTAAAGCACGACCGAAGGGAGTGCTTTAAATCGACATGAGTTACGAATTTCGTTTTTGCACGTGTATCGTACGACGTTTTTCAGTACATAATGGCTCTCCCAAGATTTCGAACTGACGTAAAATGAACCACTTCTCGCACTAGCGCGTAAAAAAAGCACCATCTGTACTGAAATAGTACGTTACGACACAAGTGCGAAAAACATGAAATTCGAAACGAGTGGCAATGTTTTAAAACACGACCGATAGGGAGTGTTTTAAATCGACACGCGTTACGAATTTCGTTTTTGCACGTGTCTCGTACGACGTATTTTAGTACAGATGGCCCTCGGAAGTTTTGAACCTGATGTAAAATGACCCACTTCTCGCACTAGAGCCTAAAAAGGCACCATCTGTACTAAAAAATAGATTTAGGAGTTCACTGCAGGAGTGACACCTCTTTTCTCATTTGTTCTGTGTTGTTAAAGCCACCTTTCCTTTACATTATTATCATATTACAGGTAAGAGTCAATTTTACCCAATAACTAATTCCACATTATCGTAGCTAAAAACCATTTCTTTAAGGATATAGTAACCCAACTGTCTTACAGTCTGTGGAGCGACTTATCTCAATCCGTTTACCTAAGGAAGGGGACAAAAACGCCTTTTTCGCAGTTGGGTCACGCGCGGATCCCTGAATTTAAATCATTTGTTTTGTTAAGAACATCTTTATAGGATGGATTAACGTTATATTATTTTTGTATTATACTATTTGGAAATAGATGTTTAATACATTATACCTAACGTTAGTATACGTTATGGACGTTTGTAAACTGTAATTATACTAAAAGTGCGTATTCATTATGATACGCACCCCCCGGCGAGGGCATTATTTGTGTATTTACTTATCACAAATATTTGTTCCTTGGTCATGGTTGTCTATGTATTTAAGTATCTATATGTATCTATCTATTATATATATCGTCGCCTGGTACCCACATCACAAGCCTTAATTGAGCTTACCGTGGGACTAGGTTGATTTGTGTAAGATGTCCCAAGTTATTTATTTATTGGTTGCAAAAATACTTGCGCTTAATATTAATTCGGGTATTAAAAACTTTGTGTATATGAGTAGTATACAGTGCGTAGTTAATTATAATTGTTTCCGAATTATAATGGTCTGTGTGTATCCAACATACACCGTTTTACAAAATAGTTGGCGAATTATACTTTTATCTAATAGGGCCATAGAATTATAGGTACCTACATATCGTTTTCAGAATATGCATAGCATTATACTCTGAGCCTTTAGACCTAAATAATCTTTTGACGTTTGCCGAAACGACACCGTTGCCGTTTTGACGAAATCACCACCTAAAGCTAACGGCGGCCATAGGTCAAAACTCAAAATTTTGTACAATGGCGTGCACATTGGGCGGCACCTGGGTATGAGAAAAAGAAGATTTTGTATAAAATAATATACCTACAATGTATTTATGTAGATCGGCTTAATTTGGCAAGTAGCTTTAATAGCTTAAGGATGCCTGAAACTACAGATGCTACAAAGTTAAACATCCCTTAAAAATCGGATAATACACCATGTCCTTGGCAAAAGAGAGGAGAGAATTGATTAGGTTGCCCGTCACGTCGTCGACACAATACATTTTCTTTGAGTAAGTTCTGAGTCAATATCTGCAGTAGTACTAAAGAGAAATATAAAACACGATTAACGCATTCATTGCCTACGCCGCATACAAGTATCAGCGCTACTTTCACTCAGTGCCTCCGACGCACAGACGCGTCCATAGTAAAGAGTAACGTTCACCCAGTGCCTTCAACGCACGTATGAGTTCTGAATTTGTGAACATCAAATTTGTATGGACTCACATGTGCGTCGGCGGTACCGGTAATTGTTGGTTGACTCATATGTGCGTTTGAGGCACACAGCAAAGTGTGGCATCTGGCGAATGTCCACGAAAGGGGGGTGGCAGTGAATGATTTTGTAGGAATACATGTTAATAACTTAATATATACAGCTTATAAAAATAACTTGATGGAATTCAAACGTTAATTAATATTTGCATTTATCTCTAAACATTTTTGATTGCATAACAAACGCCATTTTTCATAATTAACCAGACAAAGGAACGAAATGAATACTGAATCACAATGGAAACCTTCAAAGTACAAGTTAATTCGTGAAAAAAATGTAAAATTAGGTTTTTGTTTGGGGTCATGAAACAGAGGTTAATTCATTTAATTCAATTTTGCATAATCACAGAAGACACAGTGTTAAATGTAAAAAAAATAAAATTAACATATTCAGATTACATGTCAACTATGACACAACGAAGTTAGAAAACTTTTTTTTAACTTTAATGTAAACTTACAATCAGACAGACATAGCCCGAAGAATCACCACGTTGAAATGGCAATGGGCTGGCCATAATTATTCCCCGGAGAACCGATGACCGATGGGGTCGATGTGTTCTCGAGTGGTGACCACGCACTGGACGACGCAGCGTGGGAAGACCCCCCACAAGATGGAGCAACGACCTGGTAAAGGTTGCAGGTACCCACTGGATGCGGGCAGCTCACGACCGATCTTTGTGGCACTCTATGGGGGAGGCCTATGTCCAGCTGTAGACGTCATTTGGCTGATGATGATAATGATGAAACTATGAGACAACTTTAGCCCTCCTAATGTTACCCGTACATAAATGAACGTAATGGTTTTAATAAAGGGCACAACAATGTCGGAATAGGATAATATAAGCATTTTACCCATTTCAATTGTTTTATTGAAATTAGAATGCCCATTAACATTTTACCAAAACCCCTTTTACAAGAGCTAATATTTAAATGAGATTCACACAAAAGTTTAAAAATATAAGCCGGGTAAGTGAATGATCGTTACGGAGATAAATTAGGGTTCCGTATGCTGCTAAGTAAAAGTGAAATATTGCTCACAATGGCAATATTGATGACTAGCGTACGAACAGTTGGTGGCAAACTTGATGCCTATGTGACAAATGCCACAAACTGGTCTCACCGCGAGCTACTAAGCTATGAACTATCGGCTATAAACACGAACAAAAGATACACACTTCCATGTAAATAAAAGACACACGGCGATACTCGCCCGGCGGTGATAGCTGATAGCTGGGCTAGTATCGCCGTGTCCCTTTTATGTACATCACCAGTGCCATAATGTTACAATCATGAATAATTAACATTTATAACCACTGAGAAATATTTTTATTAGCTGCGTGGTGGCGACAGCAAGAATTCATTTGTCACCACCCCAATTCTTTCCTTGGGTGTCGTAAGAGTCGACTAAGGGATTAAAGTGTCACTGGTCATTTACATATTGAAGATTGATGGTGCACATCAGCTTCATCATAAACGACAGCAAGAATACATTTGTCATCACCCCAACTTTTCCGGTGGGTGACGTAAGGACCAACTAAGGAATCGAAGTGTCATTGACTATTCATTCATTGATGATAGGCAGCAGCATCATCATAGTGCACTGCACACACTACTGCGACCAATTTGCTTGCCCCACGTGACGATAATAGGCATTACATCTTAATGCGTTCATTAGCAAAGGTTATAGGAGAGGCCTATGTCCAGTGCACTAAATCAGGTTGTTGATGATGATGTGATAAATATTAAGATAAATCATTTACATATGATGAATAAAATCAAGATCCAATCAAATAAAAGGACTTAAAACTCGTAATAAACGAATGATTTTTATAATTTAAAAATATACGTTTTCTAGGCAAGAAAATTAAAATTTCATTGATATACATCTCTCCATGGTAGTGACTTTTTAAAAGGAATAGATACTTAAGCCTCGTATATTAACGCGTTTTCGTTCAATGTTTAAGTTTTTTTTTTGTTCCTATAGGTAATCAAAATAAACATAGGACATATATAGAGGACCTATCTCCAACAACGTAATCTGTAAAAAATATTGCCAAGAGTAGCCTCGAAAATATTGCCAACAGCACAACCCTAGTGGCGCAGTCCCTTATCGCTACCGAGGCCATAATGAGCCGTAAGATTACAACAAAAGGTCTTTTAGATAACTCACTGAATGGGTTAAGGGTCGGTAATGTTGGTATACCTAATGCTCGCGCAGTTTTTAAGTCAGTAATCGTAAAACAGGATCTTCAAACCAGTTAAAAACGACGCCATAATTTTAATTTTCTGTGGTGCTCACTTATTTTGCACCAATATTTTGAAATTAACGAATTTTTCAAAAGACTAAAAAAATTTACTTTAATGACATTACTCTCGACGACTCAAATGACAATTCGACTTTATGTTTTTTTTTATATTTGTTACCTCAGAACTGTCGACTGGGTGAACCGATTTTGATGATAGCAACCACCAGGCATAACTCTGGATACCATAACCATGATAGTAAGACAAGAAAAAGTTTATTCACCCAGGTATGTATATACAATCCAATTACCCCCACCTGTGTCTGCCTGCGACCATGGGTGTAACGTCATGCCCGAAACGTCAGGATATAATTAAACTTAAGTTTACCCGATTTGTCTTTAAGATATGAGTAATAATCGTGAAAGTTTTAATCAAAATTAGCCCCATTTACTTCAAGGTAAGCTAGCAAGATATATTATTATCTTAAGTAATCGCAAAATTCATGATGGATGACCATTTAGTGGTTCCATTTTTATGAATTTTATGACGCGTAAAAACCTTTAGTAACACCTATTCATCACCTATTCAGTATTCACAGCGAAATTCACCGCGGCATTATGGACTAACAATCCACATTGTCTGCAGAATCGCCCAATTCACCATTGTTATCTTATCTTTTCTTTGAGATTTTGATTCTCATGGGGGATAAGCTGTTACTGATTGCTATAATTTAGATTTACAGACAAAAGTCGTTTTATATCTATTTTGGACTAAAGACTCAAAGGAAGAAGAAATTATGAGTAATACATACCTAATTATTTCACGTCATCAGCCTATAACTATGCGTATATACGCATCTGACGCATTAGGAGGTAAATGCCGATAATCGCCACGCTAGGCAAGCGGATTGGCGAACGCAGTAAAGTGTCCACTATGGCGCCGCTGCTATCCATTATCAATCTTTTGTCAAAGAATGGTCAGTGACACTTCGATCCCTTAGAAATTCGGAACGGAGGCCTTTGCCCCGTAATGGGACACTCTAAAGGATTGATCATAAATAAAAATTTGAACTGAAACCCGATGCTATTTCATCGTGTCACTCAAAAATATAATACTTATTAATAAAATATTTCAGATCAAAACGACTTCAATCAATGTGATGACGGCGCCGAAATGTGGTCCTTCAGTATAGGCCTCATCTCAAAGCTCAAAGTCACCCAACGAGCTATGGAGAGGGCTATGCTCAGGGTTTCTCTACGTGATCGAATCAAAAATGAGTAGATCCATAAACGAACAAAAGTCACCGACATAGCCCTCCGAATTAGCAAGGTCACGTGGCATGGGCAGGCCACATTGTACCCAGAGCAGATGACCGATGGGTCTAATAGTGCTCGAGTGGAGACCACGGTTTGGCAAACACAGTAAAGGACGTCCGTCCACGAGATAGACAGACGATTTTATCAAGAAAGACGCTGAATGCAGGTCCCTTTCAACCGGTGTAAATGGAGGTCCAAAGCTGCTGAAGCCATCTGAAGTGAACGTCTTATGGCTGAAATGATAAACTTAGATCAATGTTCAATTCAACCTAAAAAAAGTAAATTAGTATTATGTGAAGTAGCTGCTGTGCTTAGCACATGATTGGTATGTCAGTATGTCTCCGCGAGATAGATTTTCCATCTTTTACTAATTATATCAATAACAGTGGGATGGATAGTCTATCTCGCTGTGACATATTGTCGCACTAATCCTATGCTAAGCCTACTTGATAGGTATCAATAATTTTATCAAAAATACAATCTCTGAGAATTTGTTTTCGCTCAAGTACTTCTGTAACTTCTATAATTTTCCAATCCTATTCCAATATTGTTAAATCGCTAGTCCAAATTCTATTTGCAAGGCATCGTTGCATTGTGCATCTGCATGGAATGCATGTTCTATGCACTGCGTACACGATCCATCACGGTGAAACAAAGGACAAAAGCATGGGATTGATTCTGCCTCTGACCAGAGACAATAGCAGACCGAGCGTCCGAATAGTACAGCCAAGAGCATAAATATGGATACAATTTTAGACCTTATGCTGTCGGCATAAGTAAAAAAGTGTATACATATTTATTTGGCCGTATGCATTTGCAATAAGGTCCATTGGTCAATTTGTATGTCTATGGTAAATGTTTGTTTTAGCGGCCCTCCCAGGGTTTCCTTGCTATACTCAATCTCGGATCTAAAGAAATCTAGGTATTAATGGAAATGTCACCTTTCTTTCACTATAAATACGGATGTTTTTTTCCATCAAATGAGTGTTGCAAATACGAGTTTGAGTAAATATAGTGATAACTTGATGAAATCTCCAGTAGGCTCAGGAACATGTGACCACTATGTAAAATCGCTCATCGAAAACTCTATATATTGATTGCAACAAATATAATTTATGTACATACAATGAACTCGGCCACGTTTTACGGGCTTTGTCAATCGTACACTTTCTATTAGCTATTGAATGGCCTTCGACACATTGTAATATTAATTGTTTTTTTTTTTAATGTAAGAAACTACTGGCAGTCTGGCACTATAAGGTGAATTTACCAGTGTGTTACATGTCAACAGAGAATATTTATTTGAATCACGATATTTTGCTCATATATAAATATACATAAAGTATTGTCATGTGTATACCTCGATATTTGTTTAGCAGGAACTAGAGATTGACAAAATGAAACATCGACATAACTGTTATCGATAAATCTTAAAGTGGTCGAAAAATAAAAATGTAATAAAAAAATAATTTACTGTAGCTTAATATTAACATAACTTACAAGAATGCAAATCAAATTTGTGCGGAAAGTGAAGGCGTTTGACAGCAATGCACGCCCATACATGTCTCGTGTCTTCACTTTGTGATCAAACTCTGTTCTCCTACTTTTCTATTTGGCTGACCACGCGTGTATTGATTTTGCCTGCACAGAGACAATAGACCCTGAGGCCCTACCGCGAACCACGAACAAAGTGCTTCCTCTCTTTTGCATTTATGAATTCGAACGTAAGTGTGACAGAGGCAACACGACGAACGTGGTTCACGGTAATCCTGGTCTGCTATCACGAACTTCAAAATGTGTAAATTTCGATGATGTGTCTGTGTCACTCTAACGAAAGCATCATTAGAGTGATAGAGACAAATACTCGAAATTTGTAGATTTCGAAGTTAGCGGTAGAGCCGTTGGAACAATGCCTAGAATTACCGGAGAAGCCTAATTTGCATTGTATCAAAATTAATCGTACTGGATACAGGGAGCTTAGTTTACCTTCGTTGTCCTTACTATAATATTATAGACCTTACGAGGATAGTAAAAATCATAATTTGATTATTGATAGTAATTTCTAAATACGAAAACATTTATGTCTGTTATGCTCTCACGCCACTATCGATACAATTTTCATGGAATTAGTTGTGCAGATAGTTCATGTGATGTTAAAGGAGAGGATGTGTTATAATTATAACCCAAAATTGCAGGTTCTCCGGGATAGCATTGACCCAATTCTAACCATACGAAGTTCCGGCCAATATCTTGGTAAGAATTGAATAAATTAAAAAATATTGGACAACCTTGTGTCTACTGCCGCATATAATTGTCGATATATAAATGTCGATTTGTGTAAGATTTTTCCATGACATTTTCCAGCTTACTACCAAATGCTTCAAATATTATAATATATCAGTAGTGATGCCATCTAGAAACATAATTCCTGGGTGTGCATGTGGCGTCCTTTAGCCTGTCATTGGGAGACTCTAACGGCCTGTTAATACTAGCGATTTACTTGGGCGATTTAAAAGCGATTTCTATATAAAATTGTACGCGGCGAACTCGCTGCGATATCGCCGCGTGCAGTTTTTGTATAGAAATCGCTTTAAAATCGCCCAAGTGAATCGCTAGTGTGAACAGAACCTTATACTAAAAATGAATCAATATTTTTTCTATTATACTAAATTATGTAAAAAATTTCAACATGACATATGTCAACCCAAATCGGTGTCTTACCCGTATATGTCGGTTAATGATTGAAAATGTCTCAGAAATGTCATTACAGTAGAGACCTAGAAACGAAATGTGTGACGTCCATCAGACCCCAAAAGTGACGAGGGGTCGAAGACAGGCTTACGGTGACTAATGACGGCCGATCATATTGCGACGGGGGATTCCTATCCATTAGGACTAGATTAATTAACTTATAATAGAATACTCTCTGGTTTTGTATACAGTCAAGTGCAAAAATTTGTATCGAATGAATCCGCTCATAAATATGTTACAACGTTCTTATAAAGGTGCATGCAGACCAAACGAGCATTCGCTATTCTAACCCCCTACTCTACGAAATTCAATTGCTACACAAAACGTGATTCGTTGATTTCGTAGAGTGGGGGATACATAGAATAGCGAATGCTCGTTTGGTCTGAATGCACCTTTCTACAGAATTAAAGTGCACTGGGACATATTTTTGAACATTTTTGTGTACACCTTATTTTGTCTTTGATTGTAAAAAGTTGCGACCCATCCCGACTTCGCATGGGTACTACACAGATACAACATATTTCCCTTGGACCACCCTATCTTTAAAAATAACTATTACGCGCGAAATATTTCGCAGGTGTTTCTAAGCTACGATAATCAGGCAATCAGCAATCTCATTGCTTTTTATGCCGTAAAAACACGTAACCGATTCCTAAGTAATATGAAAAACTCCTTCAATGTAATTATTACTACCGATGACTTATTAACACACGTAATATAGTCATAAGGAAAATATATAGCCAAGTTGGGTAACGTATGCGGAATGAAATTTGGAGAGATTTTGATAAAGTAAAAAAAAATTACGAAATGAAATTGAAATTGTATATCAACGCTAAATTAATTTATATACATTTGTTAATTAATTTGGGAAGTTTTGTGTCTTTTGGCATCTCTCTTTAGAAATTATGGGCAATCAAGTAGAACAATGTCGTAAAACTGCATGTAATTTCCACAGGACACATTTGTTATGGACAAAATCGCCGACAATTCTGAATTTTTAGAATTAGGCAAGATTTTAAACACTGTTTTATAATAATTTCTCATTCATTGTCTTTCCAAAAAATAATATTTGAAACCCTAGTGTTATGTAACATTTTGGCTACAGCCACTTTTCTGAGAGAGCTCGAATATAAGAAATTACGTTAGACCGAATCACAAAATCAAACAGAGAGCTCAGAAACACTTTAAAATACAACAAATAAATTGATAAAATAAATCCTCGAAGCATAGGCATCATGAAACTTTAACAAAGAGTAAGCCTACTAACATCGAAAATAAAAATAAATAACTATGAAAATGTGACTTCGTAATTTGGTCAAAAAGTGTAATAAACACTGCTTTTGCAGTAACGGATGTCACGCTGAATGAGTTATAGGTAATTTTAATTAAACATTTTTAGCATAATAACTATTATTTTTAGAGTACCAATAGCCCAATGGACAAGAATATGAAATATGATGAGCAAAGGATGTTTGCTTAAAAAGTTTTCCTACAGAAGATAAAATTAGAGGCACGAAAAATGCGAACATCTGTTTTTTCGACATCAATGGATAAAGTACCATAAAACTGAAGTAATACACGTTGGATTCAGGTAGTTTTTATCTTGCATGAATTCTCGGTAAATTCGATATTAAGAGACGTGAATGTTTAAAAAAATAATAAGATTATTATTTATTTAATATAACATTTAACTTTGTCCAGATTTCACTCCGCATACGTTAAATGAAACAACAGAGTAACTGAAATATTTAATCCATTTTCTATGCAAAAATTCGGTCCAGGGAAAGAGAAACGAATACTTACCCAACAACATTATAAGAAAATACTTGCAATACGAGTTGAAATGTACGACATTAAATCCTTGCACGTGGACTCTAAATTAATTTAATTTAAGTAAAACACTGGTAAAGTATCTCTTTGGAGCCTTTAAGGATTTACCAGAGAACAAGTTTCTATTTTCTCTTGAAGTAAAATGTAAAACCACAAGTTTCTATGAGTTTATTATGCGAATAATACATACTCGTATAGATACTCAAATACATAAACAGCCACGACTAAGGAACAAATATTTGTGATAAATTAACACACATAATGCCCTCGCTGAGATTCGAACCCGAAACCTCCAGCTTCGTAGGCAGGGTCACTATATACCAACTAGGCTACGGAGGCTATAAGGTATAAATTAACACGAACAGCAGCGTTGTACGATACGTAAAGGTGTATTTAGATCAAACGAGCGTTGGCTCATTCTATCCCCCACTCTACGAAATTCGTTCGTTACACAAAACGTGATTCGTCGAAATTCGTTGATTTCGTAGAGTGAGGGATAGAATGAGCGAATGCTCGTTTGGTCTGAATACACCTTAACAATGGATTTAGCCGTGATGATTTTTGCCGTATGGTGACGGTAGTAAGACTACATTTGTCACCACCCCAACTCCTGCGGGTGTCGTAAGAGTCAACTAAGGGATTGAAGTGTCACTGACCATTCTACAAGATTGATGATGGGCAGTAGCGTCATCATAGTGGACACATTACTGCAATCACCAATCCGCTTGCCCAGCGTGACGTTTATGGGCGTCTACCTCCTAATGCGTCTAGTTAATAGGAGAGGCCTACGTCCAGCAGTGGACTAACATAGGATGATGATGATGATGACGATGAATGGATTTAGCCTGCAGTGACACTTCTGCTCTTATTTATTAAGTGCCTATAATATATCTTTGCTGTAAGGTCTGTTTGTAAATACGAGTATATCCTAAACAGGACTCGGGGTCAGGAATTCGAGGAATGCTTTGTCATTTAAAGGGTCAACAAACAGTTTGCCGTATTGTAATGTGTCCTTTTTGTTTGAGAATTACCATTGTTTAAATATTATAATATATTAGGGGATAATTGGGTCATTCTCAGAATTAGGCGTTCTCAGCCTCAACTCCGTCTTGATTTTGTACAGTATGTTTACTGCTGTATTATCTATAAAATACGAATCATTGAGTTATTTAGATCATATGTATACTTTTGTCCCTCATATATATCTATTAGTTCACGTTTTATAAGCCATTGTTTTTTTCACCAAGACGGAGTTGAGAATATTGGGACGGAGTTGATATATTTTTATACGGAGTTTAGAAATATGATATGGAGTTGATGGATACAGTGCTCTTAAACCTGAATGAGAATTTATATAGTTTAATACTAGCGATCTGCCTCGGCTTCGCACGGGTACTATATCTACATATAAACCTTCAAATCTCATCAAAATCCAAAAAATTTTTCAACTCCGTCTAAATATTTGACGGAGTTTATTTGACGGAGCCTAGGGAGAAAGCTATTTTTTATTTTTATTTCATTAATTATCTTATTTAGAACAACGACATTACACGCATTTAACAGGTAATACAGTTCAATTCATTATTCTTAAATAGTAGAACGATCAATCACACCAATAGAAAAATAAATGACTAAACGGAGTTGAGAAAATGCAAGTGACAAAAAACGGAGATTAGATACTTACGTTTGTAAAATCGCCCAGCGTCGCCAGACGCACCTCCGTCGCCCAACGTGTCACAGACAAGACTGAACTCGCTCGCTCAATGCAATAGTGATGTGCGTAAAATTGCAAATAGTGATGTGAAATTTTGTTTTGCTTCCAATGACGGAGTTTAGTCATAAATTCGTACGCGCGGAGAAAAAATCATATTTCTTTATACAAGCAGTTGAAATAACAATCAACTTAACAAAATGTTAATTTGTTTAATTGACTATAATAAAACAATACCCTGTGTTAGGTAATAGTAGTGGTTCCCGAGTTGCAAAGGGGTTTGTCCCAAATTTTGGAGTCTGTACGCTTGATGGAGCGTGATAAAAGTAGGCTTTTATATTTTTTTATTACTAGTTCTCAAGAGATTATCTTCGAAATTACAACTGCTACAGGTAGAATAAAACGAAAACTACCCTCCAACATTTTTTTTACGCCATATATATGCAAGAATACAAAGTTATTCTACCCGACGCCCAAAAAACGTGCCCTATGAGAATGACCCAATTTCACCCAAATCGATGACGGGACGACATAAACTAAAGTGTCATTGTCATTGTCGACATAAACTAAAGTGTCACATTCTCTTGTATTTTCATTTACTGCTGCTGATGTCCCAAATAAATAAAATAAAATGAAATAAAAAAGAAATCGCGTTCTCCTGATATAAGTGAAAATTAGACGTGAGAATTATTATATTGGTTTAGAGTTGAAAATTAAAGTGGAAAATTCATTGATTTTTTCGAAAAAATCCGGATAAAACGAGCTTAGACGCTCCTATAGACACACTTTTGGTAACAAAAAAGGAACATTTAATACAGGCATGAAAACATTGACGAAAAAAAATTATTTTAAACTAACAGATTGTTCACTCGTCATCACTCATCAGAGTCCTCAGATATATCGTAGCATCCGCAATAAAGATGTCAGAAATCAATAATTTTAGTTGAGTATTTGCATATTTGTACGTTATTTTTCTCAGTTGAGTATTTGCTCTGATTCGACACTCTAACCACCTGTCAGTCACAACTGCTACCCAAACCTTATTACCACAAGAAACGCTAAAGTTTATCCCAGCCAACATGTCAAAACAGCAAAACATTAGCGCAGTATAATAACAGACTGGCGGGAAATTGATGACTCGAGTAATCCAAGTTTGGGACGAGCGCCTGCCAAATTTACCTGAGCAAAGGCGCCGTGACGCGGCTTTTTAAATTAAAAGGCGTGTTTATTAAAATAAATGTGCTTTTATAATTGCTTCAAGAATCCTGTAATTCTTCAATACAGATCTTTAACTATCAAATCGTTCACACCTATTGATATACTTATAATTATACCTATAAATACAAATCATTTATAACAAAAGGTGGCCAGTTACTGACGATTTACCCTAGGTATTTGTTCTAGTGAGTAATGTGAATATAAGTTGTGGGTCGACGTATTATGCTGGTAATTAAATACTTACAGTTAATTACATACGCCGTATTTGTTTAAAGAATCAAGAAATGACATTTCATCCAGTTCTCATGACAGCGTAATTAATTATATCAGATACTTTGACTTTTCTTCTTAATTATTCGTATTAAGTAATTAAACATCTCTTCCCGGTTCATGATTACATTTTGCTAATGTCTTTTACGAGTAGGTATTATTTTACTTTGTGTTTTCGTACGTAGAGTAAAACTTGGAAACAAATTTAATTTTCGGATGTTTATTGGTACACGAGACGTTCATAATGTTGATATTAAATTAGAATGGAGATAATGGAAATAAATATTTCAATGTCAGGTATTTATAGTTATTATTATAAGAAGTACAGTCGATTTCATAACTATGCAGGTTCGCAAATTTTCTTCTTAATTGTATAGAACTAGGTACAATTTTATACCGTATGTATCACCTCGTAGAGCAAAGAAAGAAACCCATTAATGTTTAGAATCTACGCATGAGTATAAAAGTTGTTTAGTATGATCTAAACTTTAGATCATAATAAACAACTTTTGCTAGGGGGACAAACTCGAATTCGCGAAAAAAAAAAATTACTCTCCCATACGTGTTCACGATCACGCAATCAAAATGTATGAAACTGTCAACATTATTTCGTGAGTTCGGGTTTGGCCCCATAGTAAAAGTTGTTTAGTATGATCTAAACACTGATGGGTTTCTTTTTTTCCTCTATGAGGTGATATATACTGCATAAATGGTGTTTATTTTTCATTTATAATATAATCATGTTTTTACGGACTTCAAATCGAGCATTTCTTTTTGTTTTGTGTCTCTTTTTTAACCTAATTCAAAACAGAAGGAAGTTATCAAATTTGACGAGATTTAGAACGCCACGTCTGTAAACTGCCAAATAACCAACTTATTTCCAATTTATTAAATAGAAGTTCTGTACAAGAATTACTTCGTGTATCTTTTTGTGTATAATGTGAAATAATTTATTTTTCATCACACATTCTGTCTAAGCGCGCCATTGCTTGCATGCGGGAGTAATAGAAAAGTGAAATTCCCTAGGGAGTAATAGAAATGTCAGTACGTCATAGAATAATATTTTGTCTTAAAACGTATTTTTTTGTCCGCAAGTATGATGAAAAAAATTGTATGCAGGGCGGTCGGTAGGGCGGAATACTAACTCGAGTCATTAAAAGCCCTACGTCTACGGCCTCGGGCTTCTAACATTCTCGTTAGTAATTCCGTACTTACCTCCCTTGATGCACAATGTACCATTAACTATAGTCCCTATAACTAGACTTACCTTCATAGACGACCCCCCTCACCAACTGCTCCGTCTCAAACACCGAATGACCCACCGTCAAATTCACTTCACTATCCGTCTCACTCAGCGTCACCACGCTCCCACTCTCACTAGGGACCATCGCGAAGGCACATGCGTCTTCTATCTCACTCATCTCAGTCGTCACATCAGTTTCATTTACAGCTTCAGTGTAAAGTTCGGAGTCGGGAGGTCCAGGCGACCTGCCGGGTGCCGGGTCGCCACTTGGCAAAGTTAATGTGGAGTAAGGTAAGGATATTAGTATGGTGATTGCTATTAAATTCACTGAGCACAGCCGCATTCTTAACTTGGTCTTCGTGCATGGTTTACATGGTGGGTTGCTTGTGGCCATGATTAGGGGGACGTAAGGGTCCCAATGGAGCTCATGGTGTCATCGGAATCTGAAACAAGGAGACATGGGATTAGCGCTTTCGTTTTTTTATCAAAATATTTTGTAAAATGTATGTGGTTTGTGTTTCACAACAAAATACTTCTGTAGATGACGGCACCAGCTCTCTCGCTATATACCAGGAAACCGAAAGGTATTCCGATAGAAGGAGGATTGTATTGTTTGCCCTTAGAGTATGGTCAAAGCGCTTGTGGCCTAGCGGTAAAACGCATGGCTGCTACGCAGCGTTCGTGAGTTCGATTCCCGGCTCGTACCAATGAGTTTATCAAAAACTTATGTACGAAATATTATTTATAGTGCTTTACGATGAAGGAAAACATCGTGAGAAAACCTGCATACACCTTGCGAAGAAATTCAAGGGTGTATGTGAAGTCCCCAACAAGTACCGGCCCGGGCGGGCAGAACTGGGACCACGCAAAATAGGCACGTATGATATCGAGTTGCGGAAAAAATGGTCAGAATACAACAACGACAATGGTCAAAGGCGCCTAGCTACTTGTAAGAGATTGCGTATACCCGAGTTTGACCGGTGGTCGCTAAGACCGAGTGACCGAGTAAAGCTGAATACGTGTTCGATTCTCACCTCAGACGTTGGTGATCTTGTTATTTTTTCTTTGGTATAAGTAGGACATCTAATATTCGTAATTTATATTAGTATAAAGTAGTGTGACTACTTGAAAAAAAAAACAAATATTTAATATAAAAATAATTTAGTTTGTGTTTCACAAAAAACCTTTCATCAACAGCACTTTCTTGTCTTCCAATTTTCGTATTATTTGAAGACGGAGAAGCAGTATTTTCCAAGCAGCTAAAACTCGTCAAAATCATCAAACTTAATTTAATAAACTTTAAGTCCATGAAATAACAGCCAATTCCATCGGCTCCGAGTACCCGGCGACCCCCTTTATAAATCACCGGAAAGTAATCCCATTAAGCCCTAGGCCAACAATAACACTGTGAAGAAAACATGTTTTTAACTCCTTGAAAAAATGGATTGTAGAAAAGCAAGCGTTGCCAAACGGTAATGGATAGAGTTTGCGTGATGAAATTAGGAATGTGAAAATAGAATATGAACTCTTTTTCCGATCGATTTTGAACAAAATTTTGTCAGAATTTGAAGTAGCTGAAGGGTCCGAGGAAAAAACATGTTCAATACTTAAAAACCGGCCAAGTGCGAGTCGGACTCGCGCGCGAAGGGTTCCGTACCATTATCAATTTATTATTAAAAAAATACAGTTAAATTCAACCTACCTCAAAAACTATAAGAGATAATTTAATCAAACCAAAAATCGTTGATAGAGTTTATTAATGTGCATAACATATATTATTTTAGAATTTTATATTGCGTAGTTTAAAAAATAGAGGGGGGGGACACATTTTTCAGATTTGAAAGCTGATATCTCGAAAACGATTTGCTTAAATAAAAATGAGATTTAAAAACCTTTATATCATTTTCAAAGACCTTTCTATTAATACCCCACACGCTTATTTACAACTAAAAAATTTTTTCTATCCCTCAGATACATGTATGGAGGGCCCCCACCCCAATGGTATTTTTTACAATTTAGTATCATAATCCTGTAGCGGTTTATACAACACATATCCTTACCAAATATCGTTACTGTAGCATTTATAGTTTCCGAGTAAATCGGCTGTGACAGACGGACAGACGGACAGACGGACATGACGAATCTATAAGGGTTCCGTTTTTGCCATTTTGGCTACGGAACCCTAAAAAACAGGGCAAATTCTTATTCTGTTATAAGTAAGGTGGTTTTTCTTTGTGTAATTTAAATTACTAGACATGTTCTTTCCGTGGACCCTTCAGCTTTTAATAACCCACGAGGAGATGAAGATCTGACTATATATGTATAAAAAAACGAAGCTTCAAGGGTGAGGAAACTTTTATAGAAAAATATATCAACTACTAGGTAACTCATCATAAAAAAACCCGTCATTAAAAAGGTAAGGCAACACTTTGATTACCATATTGAGTGAATTTCAGCCCAAACCTTGCACAAATATGTATTCTGTGCCCAAACACAACAAAAAAGACAAGAGTGTGACCACTGATTTTTTTTATTAAAAATCTTGGGATTTGGACTTGGGATGTAGTACGTTCAATGTTTGTTATTAAATGTTTTGAATAACGTAAAGTATTCTGATATATTTTTGTTCTCAAGAACATTCTGAGAAGAATTTTTCATATGGAATATTTCACAACTTTGGAAATTTCTCGTCGGTGCATTGCTATGGCAAGCAAGGCCCTCAGGCAAGGTGGAGTGATTTGCGCAAGATGGCTGGCAGAAGCTGGATGCGAGCAGCCGAAAATCGAACACAGTGGCGCGAAATTGGAGGCCTATGTCCAGCAGTGGACTGCAACAGGCTAATGATGACGATGATGATGATGCATTGCTGTGTACTACTTTTCTAGTAAATCGTAAATATAGGTCAAATTAAACTTGCAGGATCTGACCCAAAAAACATCTAACTGTAATAAAAACAGGATGCTGTGAAAAACTTACAAAATGTTTACCAACTAGGAGCAGACAAGAGTCTACGGAATTACTTTTTATGGTTAAGAATTCGGCGTATCCGTGTTAGGGTGTCCCTCATTTTATGATTTTTATAAAAAGATAACGCATACAGCCTAAAATTACTCCTTTTACCTGAAAAAAAATCAGCTTACTCCTGTAATAGGAACCCGTACCGACTTTCATCTAAAATTCCCATATAAATTACTATGAAAAAATTAAATAAAACTATGAAAACGGATAAACTCGCTTATATTAACTAACTTTAACTTCATTCCGACGCTTCAAACACTTTACAGAGTTCGAAACATCCGCGTCCATGACTGATCATCCGCAGACCTCGATGTGTAATCCTCACGTAACCGAAGAAAATATTACTATGAAAAAATTAAGTCAGACACAAAGTTAATAACTATGTATACGTTTTTTTATAAATAATGTTTAAGGTCGTAGTTTAAGTGAATGTCATGAAAAAAATATGAAAAGGAAAAAAATAGTCCTTTCACACATTGTACTTATAAGAAAATCTCATGAAAGTAGGCACGTGTTGCACGTGTTACAGAAATGAACTAAAAATTATTTTCAGAATGTTCTCAGGTAAAAGAAGCCGATTTAAGAGCGTTTTCACAAACCGTTGTTGAAATCACCTTGTTATTTAATTTGGTCAAGTTTAGGCTTATTCGACTCAGAATCACGAGCTCATTTGATTTTGTTAGGAGAAAATTATGTCCTATAATTTTCATACAGTTTTCATTCCTTCCATTACGCTACCGCCTTTGAACATCTATGAAAAAACGGTATCAGAATGGAAAAAACATTTTGGGACATTTTTTTCTCCTATTAGAATCAAAAGAACACGAGATCTTGAGTAGACAAGCCCAAACTTGTCCGAATTAAAAAACAAGGTCATTTCAACAACGGTTTGTGAAAACGTCCTTAAAGGGTAACCCATTATTTGTTACCGAAAATCCTAAAATAATTCCTAATCCATGTCTTTCACTTCGATGTGCTGAAACGGACAAGAAATATGTTTTTGTATGCACATGACTGTAACTTACAGAAGGGGTTATAAAAATTTAAAAGACTCCCTTCGGTCGTGTTTTTCGAACTTCAATTATTTCGCACTTGTATCGTAATGTTTGATGACGGATACGACCGGCTCCAAAATATATTAACGATTTAGATCCTTGCGCCATCGGCATACGGTCTGGAATGTATACCTACATAATTTTAGATGTGGCTGTGCAATATTCAACTCCATTCCGAAGACCTAATCTTTATTTAAAAGTTTTCCAATATCGCCCAGGTTAGGGTCACGGTTCGGCCTAGAAACCTATTTCAGCAAAGAATACCTAACGACTTTGCTGCAAACTGTGCTGGCAACAACAAAAGCTAACACAAATGAATATATGATAAATAAATAAGATATATCATGGGAGAATCTTATACAAATCGGCCTAGTCCCACTGTAAGGTCAGCCGGACGGGGATAGTGATATTCACCTCTCATTCCTTAGTACAGCTCCGTCCATATAACTTACGTAAGAACTTACAGGTGTACGGCTGGCCTAACCTCAATTAAGGATTTTCTTGTGGGTTAGAGACGTTATATAAAAGGCTTTCTTGAGATTTCTCTACAAAAAAAATTTGGCCACCCATTTTTGGCCCCGTTTCCCGTACCCAACCAAATTCTTACTTGGATCCCTCGGTACTAATCTCTCCAGATAAGGCGCAACAACATCTTGCTCAATAGAACCAGTCGCATTTTGTTTTCAATACAAACCTACACCATTTAGATTTGCTCTCTTTAACTGCTGCCCAAGGTTGTTGATCAGAGTATACCATATCTAGAAATAAATAAATATCTTGGAATATCCTACACAAATCGACCTAGTCCCACGGTAAAGGCTTGTGATGTGGGTACCAGGCGATGATAATAGATAGATATATTAGATACTTTAATTCATAGACAGCCATGACCAAGGAACAAATATTTGTGATAGATTAATACACAAATAATGCCCTCGCCGGGATTTGAACCCGGAACCTCCAGCTTCGTATGCAGGGTTACTACTAACTAGGCTATGTAGGCTGACTAGATCTATAGTTTGTGTCACTAACTTTCCTATTTTTTTTTGCAATCGGCCCATGCCGCAACTATGACCAGTGAAACGTCCATAAAGCCTACACGTCCACTGGACGGACATGTTTGACGTTTAAATCGCTTTTCAGATCCGGCGGCCGGCGCGGACGGATTGACGTGACGTAAATATACACCTACCATTTTACGAGTATACCTATAGGTACAATTTTTAAGGTAAATCCATGGATTTAATTGTCTAAAACTGTAGTGTATACTTAATATATAACTGTATACATACTTAGCACACTATACTTTACATTAAAATAATTAACATTAAATATAAATTAAGAAATCTTTTCATGTACCTAACTTTTTAGATTTATCCTAACAAAAAAAATAATTATAATTTCGTCTAAAAATAACCATCATTGTCACAATAACACTGTCTGTCATGTCATCAAACGACACAATCCAACGAAAAATAACATGACATTGACAATCAAGTATTTATTTATCGACATGAAATGGCCAGTTCCAGTTAAGTGGTACGTAAAAGAGGTACTAGAATCTGTTCAATGAGTTTTCATTTAATAATCACATAAACAGGGTGTTTTTACGTAGCAAATTTGTTTTTCCGTTTTCTCCAAAAAAACATCGTAAAAGCTATAATGTTTCACGGTTTAATATACTCCAGAGACCGAGTACTATCAGCTGTAAAAATATCTGCATCTAATAAATTAGGACCTTATATTTAATGCGGGCGATTCTTTGACGGGAATTAGCATAGGACAATTAGGACATACTCGTAGGTACGCGTAATAAATACATTGATATAAGTAAAAGTTATATCAATGTATTACCTATTTAATATCAATGAATAAATATAATTATTTAGATGATTTTTACGTAGTTTAAAATAAACCTTAATATTTGAAAATCTGATTTTTCTGAACTTAGTAATACTATTTTATTTAACGCTTTTCCTTGCAATGTGTATCTTATAGTTATAATGCACTTGCACATATTATTCGTCGATCCACTTTTTGCATTTTTTAAGCACTAATTTTTTTGCTTGCTTCTAAACTTTAGGGGGTTAGTTCTGAGGCAAAATCGTGAACTTTTACTATCGGACCGACATCCGAAACGAAAAAAAAAACTGATGTTCCATCCGTATAAACCCTGAGATAATAGTAGGCGGAAATGTATGGGACATCAGAATTTTTTTTAGTCGGATGTGGCTTCCATATTAAAAGTTCATCAAAACGAAATTAAAATTAACCCTCTATAATTTGGCCGGTGAATAAAAAAATCATCCTGTAGAATTCCATATTTCAGGCTAGTCAGTTAAACGAGTACGAGTAAGTTTCTTTTATAATGAAGCACACAACTATGAAAATAATGTTAGATCATTACTACAAGGTCAGTCTTATAACTAGCACTTACACCATGTCCAACATATTATCAGTATTTCAAGGTCACAAAGGTGAAGGTCAGTAAATTGTCCTAATGGTGCGAAAGGGCACAGGGTGTTCGCGGGAACAAGACATCCATTAGTTGAACGGCCTTCGTTAGTGACGGATATGGGGAATGAAATGCGAAATTTTTGACAAGCAAGGACATGTACACGTTATTGTATAACATTTTAGATGCAGGCGCGGATCCAGGGGGGGGGGCAATGGGGGCACTGCACCCCTCGGCCACTCGGTCTTAGCAACCACCAGTCAGTTTTCTCGGGTATATGCAATCTTTTACAAGGCTAGGTGCCTTTGACCATTCTCCGGGCAATCAATACATGCCTGCACCTCCTATTAGAATAATTTACAGTTTTCTAGAATAGCTAGAGAGAGCTAGTGCTGCCATCTATTTATTGAACGTATTGTGACAACACAAATCAAATTATTTATTTACTTAAATATATATTTATTTTAGCACAAATCATAATATTTAGTTAATAAATAATTTGATTTGTGTTTTCACAATACGTTCAATATTGTACATTTCTTATTAGTAGTTGTATTGTCAAATTGACTTCCGATTTTTTTTATTTCATTGCAAGTTTGAGAAAAACACTATACTTTCTTCGCCTGGAAACCAAACTTAGCAGACTTAAGTATCTACGAAGCCCGCTAAGTTTGGTTTCCCGGTTTTTGCAATAATGTACTATAGGATAAACAAAATCGTTCCAAAGCTAAAGTTGTTTTGAAGTTCCCTCTAGGAAAACTGCCGAGAATAAAAAACGAATAATAAAACGATAACATAAAATACATCACAACCTTCAGAGGAGTTCTTAAGTCGAGAGATGCAATTTTATTCTCTTAATCTTGGATCGTAAAAAGCGGTAGTAAAATCGTGAATAGACATGACAGTATTTGTTTATTTTGTACCTATCACAATACGAAATTAGAAAAAAAATCGAAACGAGTGATGATAAATTAAAACGACCGAAGGGAATGTTTTAAATCGACACGAGCTACGAATTTTCTTTTTGCACGTGTCTCGTATGACGTTCTTTAGTACAGATGGCCGTCCGAAGTTTTGGACCTGACATAAAATGAGTCACTTCTAGCACTAGCGCGTAAAAAAGACACCATATTCTGTACTGAAAAGTTATTTTCTCAAACATGCAATGAAATGTTGTCATTACGTGTGTCATTCGCCGCCGGGAAATATGTCGTTGCAGGCCTAGGCCGGGAAGTATTTTGTTTTTAATTTTAAAATAAACATGGCGTCTGTGTTCATAAACAGGTTAAGCAACTGTTCTTTTAATAGGTAAAAATATTCGCGTTAATGCCTATTACACACGAACTGATAATCCCAAAAAAATCTGTATGATTAGATTTATTTCAATTTTATACTTCAACTTATTAAATAAACGAAACTCAATTCACCAGTAACAAGAAAACATTTAATATCATTTGCTTTATATTTTTATTTATCATTAAATACCTACTTATTAGGTTGTGTATAACAGCCCTAATACGGTTTATCCAAAAAGTGCACAAGCGGAAAATGGATCATTTCCTTAAAAAAAAAGACATTTTGGCGGGATTAAAGGGTAATAAAAAAAAAACCTTTATTCAAGTGGAATTAATTTTTATTGTGGATGTTCATAAAATAAGATTAAATATGAGTTCCGATGATAGCAGCAATGAAGAAACAATCTGTACACCGCCAGAATTAAGGGCGGAGGCTCAGTTATCCTACTAAAGTTGCGTTCAAAAACATGATTTCATACAGCGAATTGCATATCTTATTATGCAATTCGCTGTATTGTAATAACACTAATTACTAAAATACTTAAAGTGAGATTGTAACTATTCTTAACATATATTATTTTAAGTTTAACTCATGTTATAAATGAAGTGAAAATGTAGTTAAGCATAGGTACCTAAAATTGCCAGTATGTTTAAGGCTGCAAATATGAAAATACAAGACTTGGCAGCACTGTGTTTAAATTATACCATATTAACTCTTAATTTGGCAAATTTCAAAAAAATCGTGCGTTCTAGCCTCCTCGCCATTGTATAGAGCAGAAAATTCTGTCTTAAAAAAAATACAAAAAGTGGGTCGAAGACCATGTTCATTGTGACGAACTTTGCCAAATTAAGGGTTAAACATTTATTATTTGAATGGTGTATTTATTTATTTCATTGCATTAGTTTGAGAAAAGCACTATACATGCCTAGCCGTGAAAGAGGCTTGCAGGCTTCGTAACTAGCCGGCCTCCCTACGGTCGGCCTATAATACTCAGCCTGCAACCCCCTATTTCCCGGCGGCTGCAGTAATGTACTATTAATTTCATCATGCAACTAAGAAGTATGTTATGTTTATTTGTATTTGTATGATATGGTATTCGCCAAATAAGAAACTCGATATTAGACGTAGTACAATGTGACTAATACCAGAGCAAACGGTTTCATTTTACTTCTTAATTAACTGTTATTTATGTTATTATGATAAATATAAGTAGCATTTTCTGTGTACCTACTAAAAAAATATTCGCTAGTAGCCGCAATTTGTTTAAGCAAATAAAAAAATAAAGGTGTGTTCTGATAGTAAGCGGTAACTGTAGCGTATAGACGCCCGATTGGAGAAACAGTACATTTACAATTGAAGCACTTGTCAACGTGGTAAAATTGGGGCGCGAACGGCCTAATTCTACCTATAATAATCGCAAGTACAAGTCTAAGTAACAACGCAAAATAAAAACTGCTCCATTACATTTGTGTAAAAAAAATATTTTATTTCAAGGTAAGTTACATAATATTACATAGTCTTAACTTATAATCTTAATTATTTAAAGATTTTTAAATTAAGGAGTTTTAATTAATTTTACAAAGATACAGATTTGAATTCGACATGCACATTGCGTTATACAAGGTGGGTACTATGATACTAATTAAACAATTCATTTTCTCTTACATGCAGCAGGTACTTTTTAATAATATTTCTAACTGGGCCCGTCGGACGAGCCTCTATTGATTTGTTTTAAGAAGGCAGTTCTGTGTCTAGTATGAAAGTAGTACATATTTTCATCAGAGCTGCATTGATTGTCCATCGACAGGTACCAGGTACCTTAAACCAGTAATGTAAAATAATATAAGTATTAGATTTAGGTTGAGAATGTAATTTGGATTATTTTATTTATTTAGTGTTTAAGGTGTACCTACTGTTTCACTGTTGCCTGTAGTCATGTTTTTGAAATTTATACACATAAATTAAATGTAAATTAAGTAACTAAAAAAAACTATATATATTAATGACGATGATGATGATGAAAGATGCCTTACAGTCTAACAAAAGGAGAATAATTGAAGACAACCTTGAGATTGTGGTAAGCAGGGCTCGATTTGGCTGACAATGTTAGTAAAGATATTTTCACCACACTGCTCGTAAACACGCTGTTTGTCCTTCAATTTCAGAGCGCAAAACTGTGTTTTAATCTCTAGAGGTTAAAGTAAAATTTTTTAAATCTTCTGGATAGACTAAAGCAATAACTTATACGGCCTGAGAGTGCAATAAGCTTTTTGACGTTTAAACTAGACAGTACGTTCGAAAACTCAATAGTTTCAAACCGATTCATACACATGAACCTTTCATAATATTATATTCAATATGCTAAAATCCAAATTAAATACCAAATTTTGTTGTAAAAGGCTTTTAATTGAAAGTTCTAAAAATACGACAAATAAAAACAATAGGAAAATGAAAGTGTTTTCACTGTGCAAATTTCAGAACGCATCCGAATATTTTTTTCTTTTAAAATTACAAGCCACGCCAAGATAAATATTTGAGGTTATTGTTTTATTATTTGTTGATTTGTTTATTTTTTGGAAGTTGAGAACTTGCAAATAAATGCTTTCTAATTAATTATGTTTGAGTTTTATTTCGCATGTTTCCTCGCTTTAGTGTGGTGAAAAATGTTGTGTTTCACTCGGCAGCAAAGCTTGTTTAACTCTCGTGCCTTAAAACCCTCGCATCGCTCAAGATTCCATTTTATGAGCCACTCGCTGCGCTCGTGGTTCAAATTCTGGAATCTTTCGCTTGCTCGGGTTTCAATACTTGCACGAGAGTTAAACAATCACTTTGCTCCCTAGTAAAACAAATAACTATATATATTCCTCATTTCATTTAATAAATGATATTGATAAACGGTACTTGTTTACGAAACGTCTAAGTATTTATTTGAAAGTTTTCTAGGTGTGATGCTGTCTTACGTCATCGGTACTAAAACTTCGAGTCTTGGTGAGAAGATTAACAAAATAGTGACACTAATCTACTATATTATTATTACTTGTAGGTACACGTATGGTGAACATATAAGAATAATTTAAATGTATAAAAGATAAGACGTACTAATAACGTTCAGTTCTTTTATTCAGTAAGTACCTACTGTAAACACTTTTTTTTTATTACATTTTCTACTAATTTTATACTGTAATTAAAAGTTATATAATCTACATAACAAAAATTTGTCAGTTAAAATACTAAAACTTGATGAAACCAACCACAAACCTGCTGCAAATAATTATGTTTTAAATTTGGTAAGATTTTTTTTTTTAACTCTTCATACACATATACATGTAATAAGTACCTAATACAGGATTAGCATAACATTGAATAACAAACTATAACTTCATGTTGTTAATGATAAAATTGCATGTAATCATGAATGTGCACCTACATAATTCACAAACGTCATGCAAATTATCATTCATAGCTTCATGTTTGCATACAGGAAACAAGATGCTATTATCTTATCATCAGCATTAGTTGGCAAATATAACTAAAGTAACAATATAGTCGTGATGACAAATAAATAAGACGATGTCGCATCTGGAACTGAAACAACATACGAACGTTAAAATGGAAATTATCTCGCAAGTCTCATCACTTACTATCTGAAGTTTACAACACCAATACAACAATGGTAGTTGATAATTGTGAATGTAAAGTAAAAGAAAATAATGATCAGCTTCCACAAAAAGTTGATAAAGCAATACAGAAGATAATCAGAAAAGAAGGATATATAGATTACGAGCTAAAAACAAAAGCTACATCTACTGCTGGCGGTAATTACTTCGGATCGCTGTACGAAGTGGATGTCACTGGAAAAACGGAAAATGGCGAGAATGAAACAAATATATTTGTTAAAGGAATAGTCCCTGGAGAACATATTACTGTTTTATCAGTCACTGACATTTTCAACATGGAGCTGTTTTTCTACAACGAGTTAGCAGTCGTGTTTGATGAAATACAGAATGAAGCGAACATTCCCGCAAAAGAACGATACAATATAGCCAAGACATTTCAGGAAAGTATTCCTGAAGCAATAATACTTGAGAATTTAGCAAAGAAAGGATACAAAACATTAAACAGACTTGATCCAGTTCCTTTAGATTTTGCAGAATTAAGCATGAAACAATTGGGAAGGCTTCATGGGTTATCTTTTGCCTTAGAAATAAAACGTCCAGAATATTTCGATAGAAAAGTCAAGCCATTAAAGTGTCCATATGCTTTCAATGACGAGTTAAAGGGCTTATTAACCAACTCTGCAAGAGAGATATCAGCGTGCCTAGATGATGATGCACGGAAAAGGTTCAATGCAATTCTCCCAAAATTATGGGACAATGCTGAGGAATATTATTATGACCAGAAATACAAAAGAACATTAATACACTGTGATTATCGGGCAAACAATATATTGTTGAAAGAAATTGTAAGTATAATTTACTACCCTTGTTCATTTAACAAAAAGTAATTTCATAAAGCGCTTCATATTATCTAGATTATATTCTCGATTTGTAAGTAGATAAATTTATTACTGGGATTATTCCTACGTATGTATAAATACGAGTAAGTAGGCGATTTATCTGAAGACAATATGATCAACTAGAATGCCTTATAAACTAAACTAAATTTCGATATCAGTCTCTACATATCTAATTGGTTAACATGTCATATTATTATAGGTTTATGTTATATTATTTCGTGGATTAAGTGAGCATCCAAAGTGCAGTCCGATTAGTAGGACTTACGGTTAGCACAAGGTAATATCATAGATGCCCAGAAGGCTGGTGGAATTACTTTGCTGCATCCTAAACTGAATCGTCTGAATCGCATTGGTAAATCCTGAAGCCTGACAAATGTTTTTTTTTTCTTTACAGAACGGTGACATTGTCGACATAGTGCCTGTGGATTACCAGATGATGCATTACGGCTGCCCACTTTTAGATATCTTCTATTTTATCTTCTTGGGTACCGACCAGCAGTTCAGGAAAGACCATTTAGATGACCTCAAGGACGTTTACTTCGATTCCTTAACACGAATGTTGAAATACTTTGACATAGATGTCAAATCTGTCTTTCCCAGGGACGAGTTTGAAGATTTGTATAATGAGACATTAAGTTACGGTCTGCAGTGCTTCATACAAATCATGCCTTTCTTATTTGCCACTGAAGATGAAGTACCTGAGGTAGATAATGATTTAACTGCAATCAATATTAAAACTGATCCCAGCATGAAAGAACGGGCTAGGGGCATCGTTGATGATTATATTCGATGGGGAATTTTGTAATTGTATGTTAATACTAAGCGAAATTCAGAAGTGTTGGTGGCAAAAAAAAACTAGTTGACTGCCTCAATCGATGAGTGGAAAATGATATATTTCTGCATGTTATTGTTTTTATTTTTACAAAAACGTGAATAAAGTTTCATTGCCAAACTTTGATATTGCAATTATTATTTTATAAATACCTACACAATTTTATTCTATACCTTTTTATTTATTTTCTTTAAGAATGGATAATTATCAGATATTAATGAGAATAATGAATTATTAAGAAGCAGATTACACAATATTACATCAGATATTTAAGTTAGTTTAATTTTGTTTAAGCGAATCATACAAACATTTTCTTACAAAAAAGTACAGTGTGCAATGTAGGATGCAAAATGTTTTGAGCAATCTAAAATGGATAGAAAAATTATAATAACATTAATAACACAATTTTAAATAATTTCATATCTGGAAAAAATGTGAAACTAATAGGGAAAGGTAATAACTTTGATCAATAAATTGAAATTACCAAAAATGTTCATACGGATGTCGATATAATAGTCGATATTTAATTAAACACTAATGAAAAGCCTATTTTTCCTGAGGTCCGGGCTTTTATCATCAATCTTGAATAAATGAGTTGTCAGTGACACTTCAATCCCCTAGTCACCTAGCTTATACCTATAAATAAATAATAAATAAATATTTTGGCTTATCATACACAAATAGACCTATTCCCCAGGTAAGCTCAATTAAGGCTTGTGCTCGGGTACCAAGCGACGATACTCGTATATAAAATAGATTTTAGACAGATACTTAAATACATAAACAGCAACAACTAAGGAACAAATATGTGTGATAAATAAATACACAAATATGAAAGCCCTTGCCGGCATTCGAATACTTCAATGCATTCAAATCCATTTCCAAGAAACAAAATTAATGTGAATGCCCTCGCAAGTAGCTCTGTTGGCAGATTTTTATTTATCGTGTGGCATTTATATAACACTGCTGTACATTAATTATTATGTTATAATCCTACATGCCTTGGGTATCCGCTTTCACAGCACTCCCACCCCATTTTTCGTAAAGGTCGGCACAGTGACCAATTCCCATTCTAAGACGGTTTAGCATACACCAAACAGGACACGATTCCTTGTACCCTGGCGCTTGGGTCCGCGGGTTTAGCTCAAAGAGATTAGATGGGACCTGTGCTTTCGACCATTCTTCGGACGATTCATCATGAGAGATCGGACAAACGTGCGTCATTGTTCGCAATAATATGGACATGACTCCAAATTTGATTGAATAATTAATCATTTAATTACTTTCAGAAAATTACCTATTTGACACCAGTAACTATGAAAAGCTTTGTAAATAGTCACCAAAGCTTTGAAATCAAATTGCAAGAAATTATTCATTTAATCAACTTTCGAGTCATGTCCATATTATTACGAACAATGACGCACAGTTTGTCCGATCTCTGTTCATCGTTGACATTCCACTGGCATCGTGGCTAGCTGGCCAGCAGAGCCGGTTCCTCTTTTTTTATGTTGGCACAACAAAGTGGCTCCACTCCACCTGATCGTAAGTGAAAAGTAGAGCCCAAATCGCGGCGGCAACGAACAGGAGACAATCAGTAACCTGTTAGTTGCCACCGCCTTGCTTGCAACCTCGACTTTAATCTTGTTTGTCTGATAGAAGCCAGATCTGTATGAATAAGCAGAGTCACTACCAACTAGGCTACAGGAGATGATAATATGAACAAATATGATAATGATACAGATCCTTTAGAGAAAAAGTATGACTTGCACTTGAATATCAGTATTTAGAGTTGAGTAAACGAGTTCCTTTTGAACCCTCGCCATATTGCGCAAATTCGCATTTTAGTGTGACTGATTTGTTATACAGGGTAATTACGAGGTCGTAATTCCAACTGCGAAAAACGTGTGAAGATGGTCTTTCCGAACAAGGTTTCCCATGGAACAAATATAATATCTCGAAATAATAGTACAGTCTGCATCAAGGGAGGTACGGAATTACTAACGAGAGTGTTAGAAGCCCGATGCCGTTAGGCAGAGGGCTTTTATGACTCGAGTTAGTATTCCGCTTACCGATCGTGATGCATACAATGATTTTCATCACACTTGCCGACAAAAAAATAAGTTTTAAGACATAATATTATTAAATGACGTACTGACATTTCTATTACGCCCTAGGGAATTTGACTTTTCTATTACTCCCGCTACGCACGCAAGCAATGGCGCATTTAAACAGCAAGTGTGATGAAAAGTTAACTGCTTTCTTACTCGTACCGATCGATGTGGAAGTGTTCATAGTTACCAGTCTGGTTTCGTAATTATGTAAACACATTTGGAAAGGATAAGTATGGAAAAATGTATAGGTACATATTAATGAACTCGAACTTTACTGGTCGTAAAAAAAAATATTTTTGTTCATATAGGTAGGTAGATATTCCAACTTCCCCTATAAGTTACCTATAATAGTAACCACGTTTTTAGGGTTCCGTAGCCAAAATGGCAAAAACGGAACCCTTATAGATTCGTCATGTCCGTCTGTCCGTCTGTCCGTCTGTCACAGCCGATTTACTCGGAAACTATAAATGCTACAGTAACGAAATTTGGTGAGAATATGTGTTGTATGAACCGCTACAGGATTATGATACTAAATTGTAAAAAAAACCATTGGGGTGGGGGCCCTCCATACATGTAACGGAGGGATAGAATTTTTTTTTTAGTTTTACATAAGCGTGTGGGGTATTAATAGAAAGGTCTTTGAAAATGATATGAAGGTTTATACATCACATTTTTATTTAAGCAAATCGTTTTCGAGATATCAGCTCTCAAAGTCCGGAAAATGTGTCCCCCCCCCTCTATTTTTTAAACTACGCGATATAAAATTCTGAAAAAAATATATGTTATGCACATTAATGAATGATTTGATTAAATTATCTCCTATAGTTTTTGAGGTAGGTTGATTTAACTGTATTTTTTAAATAATAAATTGATAATGGTACGGATCCCTTTGCGCGCGAGTCCGACTCGCACTTGGCCGGTTTTTTTTCTATATTGTAGACGTAGAGAATCAATAAAGGCTTTTTTTTATGTTTTATTTTATTTAACCTTGTTAGACCCAATGTACAGTCAGCTGCAGAAAAAAGTAGACCCCCTTGCATACAAATTTGAATCTTTCACGAACCAATTTTGAAACAAACGAAAGTTACCAATTTAAATATAGAATAAGAGGCAGATAAAAAATAGGAAAGTAACTATGGAGGGCGTTACGAGGTCGATATAAATTATAGAAAAAAAATATTCATATTTTTATACATAGGTATATTTATTATCAGTTCATTTCATCTATGTAGTTATTAAGTATTAAATTTTATGTCGCAACATTTCCTACTATTACACCACAATTTGCTTTTCTACCTTACGTCTACTGTTACGTAAACATTGTTATCTACTTCATATATCATTAATATTCGAAATTGCGTCAAAAAACCATAAGCAATGACCAGCATTAACGACCAATAGGAATCAACCTAACTGAAATTTTAACATCACCTCCTGAAAACAGTTAGGAAATGGGTTTTAATTTGGAACAGTTTTCAAAATTCAAGAGGTCTCTATTTCTATTTCAGTATCCGTAGACATTAATAGTATTTTATGCAACCCTTGTTTAAGAGAGGTCAAAAATGGTGAGTGGTGTGGGTAACAATTTGAGGCGAAGTCGAAAATTGTTGTTAAAGACGCCACGAGCATTTTTTGACTTAGTTAAACAATGTTGCATACAATACTTTTTCTACGATCACACTCTTATTTTCAAATAAAATTGTAAATTTGAGAAATTTTCTTAGTCAAACACAATTTTATTAATCATCAAGGTCGGGCGGGAGACGTTAAAATAAAAAAAGAAAGCTCCTCTATGGTTTACAGTTCATCAGAAATGACATTTAAAATTAGGTTGGCAGCCATGTATTTCATTAAGTCTTGTATACACGAGGTGTCTTAAAATGCAAAAAACGCACTGCGTGTATACCCGAAAGCGTTTATAGGGAATAGACAATACAAATACGAGTAGACTTATCTTGACATCTGTAAGGTAGGGGCTTAAAGATGTGTTCACGACCATATAAATGAAAAATAAAATACGGGAGTAGAAAAAACAATTAACGACATGAAACGTCAATTGAATTTCTTATCTTACAAAGGTTGCCAAAAAATAAAGGCATTCCTGTTACGACTCTTTACTCTAGTAAGCCTAGTAATAAACATTTTTGAATCGTCAGACACAATAGCAAGTAAAAAAAGCCACTACCAATTTGAACCAAAAATTATCCTGTAGATTCTATTGCACCAATATCAAAAATTAAACACGTGATTGTTTTTAATGCATTACCTAAGTACTTACGCTTCCACTGGTGTTTGGATGTAAGGTTAAGGTGCATTCAGACTAAACGAGCATTCGCTATTCTATCCCCCACTCTACGAAATCAACGAATCACGTTTTGTGTAACGATCGAATTTCGTAGAGTAGGGGGTTAGAATAGCGAATGCTCGTTTGGTCTGAATGCACCTTAAGGTGGGGTAGGATGAAACGGTTTTTAATGCGATAAGACAAAAAGTTGTCCTTCTGGTACAGCGTATTACAGGTAGCTTAGTAGCAGGTAGTTAGTTAGTTTTTTGTCGAAAACTAGTAAGTAAACTTAATATCGATCAATACACTGGAAAAAATATTGTGATTTTATTCAAAATGTATTCGGTTACGTATAGCAAATTAAATTATGTTTTTCACTGGTGAAATTAATATATTTTTTTATCGTATCTTATAATTTATGTACCACTTTGTTCTACCATTCCATTTACTCCCCAAATCACCCTATTGTGACGTCACTGCTACAACAATCCGGGGTCTATTCATAAACCTTGAATAATCATATTTATGAAAGTATGATGCATTAAAGAAATTATTATTTTAAAAAACAAAGACAAACATTATCTACACATGCATTTTAAAATATATAAATATGTACTCTATCGCTATGACAATTAAATAGAGGCTCGTAGCCACTCTGATATATCGGATGTCAATTGAACAAAGGCCATCAGTTTCCAATTAAAAACAAAGCATCTCTGTCATAGATGCATTCGTACTATACCAGTCGTCAGTAGAAGCTAAAAGAAATGTAAACAAACCTAAAAACTTACATTATTCCGTAATCACGCACTTTTAGAACACAATCTTGGTTTTATTACCAACTTAAAACCTTGATTTCACATACATTTTTAGTTATAATTATTGATATTCAATAGTATGAACGTAAAAATATATCTACGAACGTGTTCCATGATGTGTGTCATAGACGTTAAATGCTAATTCAAATTCAAAATATTTATTTTTATCCTCGCACAACGCCTCAGTATTGCGATAACTACAGCGAGGAAATGCCGCCAGCATCCTTGGTACAATGCCAAGTACCAAGGAGGACTTGGCCCATCCAAGGGCCAATCTTAGATATTGGTTACGTTAAGTAGATTAGTTACATTTAATCTATGTACATAAATTGAAGTTTTGAAAATAAATATATTTAAAAAAATAATAATAAGATACAGTAACAATAGGCGTTGATATCCTAAAATAAGGATCCTTGTATTCAGCATGCAAGCAAGCATACAAATATTGATGCAAAATAATATATAAATTTATAATACTTAGATTAAAATTCAAATTATCATACAATGTCAATATTTTGATAATTACACGTATATCCCGCACCACAGCTTTTTTCTGTTTGGCCTGATGGTTGACTGGTAGAGAATGCCCTCTGGCATTAAGTCTGCCCTTTGTACTCATACATTTTATTTTTGCAATAAAGATTAAATAAATAAATATTGAGATGAAAAGTCAGCCATGTTTGTTTACTTTTTTTAAAGATTCTACTGAGGGATGGTATAGTTTACTGTGTCTGTCTGACCTATATTATAATGAATAAGTAATTAATGATTGATAATGAACTGTTATATAAGTCTCAAGGTAACTCTAGATTATTCTTTAATTCTACATAATCATGGCCAGACATCTGTTACGCCAAATCTTTAACTAACAAATGTTTCGTTTATTCAATATTGATAAGATGAAATCTTATAAAATAATGTAAATAGTTGTGCTAAGTATTTCTGTATTTGGTAGCATGACATGAGCTACGCAGGAAAGATTAAAACTGTCAATACAGAGAAAGGGATAAAGCGAGGTAGGTACATCGTTATAATTATGTGCGATTTTTCGTCATTTCTCACCTTTATCGACGAATATTTATCGGCGAATAAAAGTATGTTAACGAAGAAACAATAAAAGCAAGACCAATCAACTTAATACAAATTGTTTATTTATCGTATATTTTATAGCTTAAGAGGCAGATGAGACGGTGGTAAATAATTAGATCGTCATGGCAGCATGAAAATTAATTCAATGCAAAATATAACATAGAGAAAAAAAAGAGAGGAGGACCAAGACAGGCAGTGTGTGATTACGTGTCTAAAGCTCAAAACAGGGACAGGGACAAGAACAGAGGGACGAGGGGAGGAATGGACTACCGGGAACACACATGTATTGTAAGATATTCATACGGGAATATACTATTTTTCCATCCTATTGATCCAGAAATCCCAATGGCAAGAAGTTGCTCGACAGTTTTGCTGTGTAAAACAGAGTTCTCGACGAACGGACAGTTCAAGTTAGTTTCTTATGATTGTTAATAACATGAAATCAGCAGAAAACGATTATTAGCAAGTAGCTTCAGTTGTTTGATGAAGGATTTTACAAATATATATATAAACGAATATTATCAATAAACGGACAAATAAATGAATTTTATCTAGTTATTAACTTTAGATAACATAGCAAATATGAAAAATGTCATCATAGAATCCCATGACTTTACAAATTCACAAACCTTCAAATACGAGACTTAATTTTACATCCCATCAGTTGCTGGTGAAATTTCTTGGCATCTACATCAAAATGGAAGCAAAAAATATATGTGAGTGTAAATCAAGTGAAAATAATGATCAACTGCCTGAAAAAGTCGAAGAAGCGATAAATAAAATAATAAAGAAAGAAGGCTACACAGCATGTGAAATCACCACCAAAGCTATATCTACTGAAGGTGGCAATTACTTTGGATCTTTATATCAAGTGGATGTTACTGGGAAAACTGATGATGGTGAGAAAGAAACGAATATTTTCGTTAAAGGAATCATACCGGGTGAGCACCTTACTGTTTTCTCAGTTATTGACATGTTCAATATGGAGTTATTCTTCTACAATGAATTAGCAGTTGTGTTTGAACAAATGCAGAATGAAGCAAACGTTCCTGCAAAAGAACGATACAGTATAGCTAAGACATTTCAAGAAAGTATTCCTGAGGCTATAATTCTTGAGAATCTATCGAAAAAAGGGTACAAGACTGGGTACAGAATGGATCCTGTTACATTAGAATTTGCAGAATTGTGTATTCAACAGTTGGGGAGACTACACGGATTGTCGTTTGCTTTAGAAACGAAAAGTCCTAAATATTTTGACCGAAAAATCAAATCTATAACCGTCCCATATCACCTTAATGATGACATGAAGAGCTTGATAACTAATTCTGCGAAAGTAGTAGCTGAGTGTCTGGATGACGATATACGCGGAAGGTTTACTAAGTTTATGGAGAAAGCGTGGCAAGATGTTAATAAATATTATCATGACAAAACGTACAAGAGGACACTTGTACACAGTGACTACAGGACCAACAATATTTTAAAGAAGGAAATTGTAAGTATTTTGACTGTAATGTATGTTTTGAACGGGCACATTTTACAGATGATGTGCCATTCCAATTTATCACTATTTTTTTCTATGAAGGTTGGATCTATCCTATGCTAGAACAGAAGGTCAGGTCACCGGTCTCAAATAAGTATAGCATTAAAAAAAAGACTTAAATCATTTTAACTTCACAGTTTTGAGACAACTTTGGTACCTACCTCTTTAGTTTCACCGACCTCTAAAACCTCGTCTTTTAAATCGGCTTGCGTTGTTGTTGTTGTTGTTTTCTGGCCATTTATTCCGTAACTTGACATCAAACGTTCCTATTTTGCGTGGTCCCAATGCTGGTCCTAACGCAGGTTTCCTCACGATGTTTTCCTTCACCGTATAAAGCACTTGTGAATGGATAATTTATGGATCAAACATGTAGAGAGGTTTTGATCAATTTTCTATGTTTTAAACATACTGAAACCCATTTGCAAGCACAAGAATAAATTTATATCCGCGAGCCTGTCCCAGCAGGCGTATAAGAGGCTATTGAAAATTACATGGAAAAGACTAATGGGCTATGGTGATGAGAATTGGATAGGTTAGAGGTGGAGCTATGAAAAAGAGGCCTGGGAGCCTGCCATAACAATCATTATACTGTTATCGAAGCAGGCGATGACTTTCCACCGACTAGATGGGTCCATGTAAATGCCGTCACAAGAGACAGCCAAGGGCAACACCGGTGTAGTAGGTGGCTCTGGATTGTAGAGAGGTTTACAGTTTAATTTTACTCTGGCCGAAAAGGCGACATATTCAAATTTTCTATGAAAAAATCTTCCGGACTATATTTTTTGTATTTGCCACGTTTTTCTACTGACATGCTGGTTGGAGCCTAAGTCTTCATTCATTCATGTCATTCATGTTTCATACTTTTTTGGTTCAAAAAATAATGAATAATCTTAATAAAGTTAAATAAATCAGTATCTGAGCCTGTTTCGATCCGACACTACACCCTGAAACATGTTCTATATTTTAAACAAGAAAACACAAAAATACTTCCAATAGAGTAGGCATCACTAATAAGCACTGATTATTTTGCTTTGAAAATATACAACTTCGAGTAGATAGAAATCTTCTGTAATTACCTATTCTACTAAATGAATAACATAATTTTTAAATTGTTTATCCAGGATGGCGTCATCACCGACGTGGTACCGGTAGACTATCAGCTCATATACTACGGCTCTCCAGTCATGGACTTCCTATACTTCATCTGCCTTTGCACAGACCAGGAATTGAGAAAACACCATCTAGAAGACCTCAAAGACCTTTACTTCGAATCCTTAACCAAAATGCTTAAATACTTCGATATAGATGTAAAATCCGTTTTTCCTAGGGAAGAATTTGAAGAATTCTATAGGGAATTATTAGGTTTCGGTATGTATATTTTCATACAGGTTATGCCGTTTATTTTTGCCGTTGAAGGTGAAACACCAGAGCTAGGTAAGGAGCAACTAGGTGAAATAGATATTAAATGTGATGATCGAATGAAGCAGAGAGCTCGAGAATTGGTAGATGACTTTATTCAGTGGGGAGTAATATGATTTATTGATAAGAGAAATTAGAAACCCTTTCTATATCGTTTCACTGAAACGTCTGAAAATATATTTTTGTCAGAATTTGTTGTGCGATAAGTTCTGACAGCAATATAATAATATATTCTGTGAAATCGCAATAGATAAGGATTATTCAGTATTTATATCTAAAATGTTTTTGTGTGTTCTGTGTATTATTATTGCAGCCTTTAATTTAGACTAGAGTAATCATAAAAATAATTAAAAAACTGTAGATGTTAACAGTAATTTATTCTTCTTTTTTATCATTAGCTTTTATTAAACTTCACTTTTGTTTGTATCATCTAATCTAAGTAGATACTATTGTCAGCAAAATGCGTTTCCAGCATCATTATTTTAGCCCACCATTATCCATCATTATTATTTGGCACCTTGCACTATTGATGTAGCTCGGAAAACGGCTAATTTAAAATGGGACTGGGCGGGTCATGTCTGCCGCATGCCAGATGATTTGTGGGCCAAAACAACCACAGAGTGGGTGCCCCACAACTCTGATCGGAGACCAGACAGACCCCGTCGGCGATGGCGGGATAACTTAGACTCCTTTTTAAGAGATTGGCCAGAGGTTGCACAGGACCGGAAAGAATGGAAGAAGTAGCTATTTTGTGATGAATGCAAGAATTTATGTGAGTGAAGACCTTGATTGCTCTTTCTATTTATTATGTTTTACTTTGTCATTACTTTTACGCTTTACATACCGTAAACTGGGGTTACATTGATCAATTTTAAAGTTTAAACTTCAATATCTTCTAAAATTAGGCGTAGAAAAATCCAAAAATAAAATAGTAACATCAACTTTTTGTTATCTTTCTTGGTAAAAAAATTTGAAACATTATTTTAAAAATGTATGAAGGTAAAAAATTAAAACGTTGTGATCAAAGTTAAACTGACATTGGGGTTACTTTGATACCTTATGTTTTTTTAGGGTAATTGAATGTAAACCCTTACAGGAGTAATTTCTCCTAAGAAAATAAATAAATCCGTTCGCGCTATCAAAAGTTACAACAATTTACGTCGTTTTGGGGTTATTTTGATCAAATATTTGTGATCAAAGTAACCCCGATATGTTATAAAAAAAACTTCAGCATTCAACTTTATTAAAAACAAAAATCAAACATTGAAGAGAGAACAATCTTCTTATAAAATAAACAGTCAAATGGATAGACATACCATAACCAATTATATGTAAGATTTTGATCAATGTGACCCCATGTAGGTGATCAAAGACACCCCATTGAATAGAAACAATTGTTATAAGTACATAGTTTGAATTGAAGACCCCAAAAACGTTATATTTGTATACCTAAACACACTAGTGACAAGTTAATTGTGATTCAAAACCGTTTACCTCACTACCCTTATTGTTAGTTTAGAAGTTATTTTATACACGAAAAATAGCAAAAAGTATACGTAAATATAAACACACGTGATACGCTATTTTAACGACCGTACTAATTTAAAGTGTCTAAACAATTAATAAGGATAACTATCGTTCTTGCCAGACTTAAAAAATATATATACGGAAGATATTGGCGATTAAAAAATAAAAGAAGTTTTTATCAATGTAACCCCAAAGTTCAAAGTAACCCCAGTTTACGGTAATTGTAGTCTAATTATTTCAGTGAACTAGTATTAGCTGTGTAAGTTTGTTGAATAAATCAATAAAACAAATGAACTTGTCAATTATTTTCAGTATACAACTTCCACATCTGCGAGCTTTTAGTGTAAAACGTCCCGCTTTTACGCTTCATACGAATTAAATGTGTAAGCATCCTTATGGCAAGCGAAACGAGAAAGGTTTAGGAAAAGATTTTTACTAAACCTTTCACGTGACGTATTACATTTAGGTGCAAGCGGTGCAAGAGTATAGGTATTACTGTCGAGACACGGAAAAGGCCTATTTGCAGGCTGAATATTTGTTTAAACGGGTGACCTTTAAACGGTGGACGACTTTTCAATAAGAAGCCTGCATTAGTTGTTTGTTATACAAGGGTGCACTGTTATGTTAATCCTGACAGCAGTCAGTTCAATTTATTATGTAACAAAAAGTGACTTTTTAATTATCGCAGTCCTTTTTTGACCGCTATGAAGTCATCCAATCGAAATCATTCGATCAGCCAATCGCTAACGCTTAGTAGCGTATAGTAGTTTTCCATCTCTGTCACTCTTTCATATTAGTGCGATAAAGACAGTTAGCTGCCTTTCGTTTTCGATTGACGATAAAGCGTTAGCGATTGGCAACTTGTCTAAGCACCCAGATAACCAATCTCGGCGGGGGTAAAATTTTCATACTAAATGTCACGTGATACATGTCATTTAGTATGATAACAGCTCACCCCCGCCGAGTATTGCTGATAAGTGATAACAGTCACTTCTGGAAATTAGAACTATATTTTGTAATTGAAATTTAGCCGCTTGGTAAATGCAGAAAGAATACCTACATTTGTCACTACCCCAACCCTGAGGTGTAAGTGTAAGAGTCGACTAAGGGAATGTAATGTCGCTGACCATTCATTTGATGATTAATGATGGGTAGCAGCAGTATCATCACATCATCGGGGATAATGCAATACCGCGTAACTAACAAATTCAATTAGAGTGAATTTGAGTGTCAATTACTTAATATTTGAACCCTATCTGCTTTAGTTACGCAGTATTGCACTATTCCCGACTATGTAGGGGTCACACTACTTAACAACGACAGCCAACCCGATTGTCTAGCGTAACTCTACAGAAATGTCCTCTTAGTTTCTTTCCAAAAAAGAATGAAAATGTGTAGCCAAGACCATTATTTGATAAAAGATTGATGATGGGTAGCAGCGTCATCATAGTGGACACATTACTGCGATCGCCAATCCGCTTGCCCAGCGTGGCGATTATGGGCATTTACCTCCTAATGCGTCTATACGCATAGTTAATAGGAGAGGCCTACGTCCAGCAGTGGACTATCATAGTCTGATGATGATGTAGCCAAGATGCCCAAGATGGCAATTGCTAACGCTTAGAAACGTATCGTAGTTATTACTTTCTGTATTTTTTTGTTATTAGTGCGATAAAGATAGTTGTGTTTCATTCACAACTGAGCGAGCGATGGGTATCTTGGCTCCCAGTTCGGATAAGTCTAAAGGTGCATTCAGACCAAAAGAGCATTCGCTGTTCTATAACGGGCGCTAGAACAGCGAATGCTCTTTTGGTTTAAACGCACCTTTACGGTACGCACCAAACGAGCGAATGCTTATTCTATCCCTACTCTACGAAATTCGTACGTTATCCAAAACGTAATCGTTTGGTGTAAACCCACCTTAAGCCTAAGGCCTGGATGCTTAGTCAAGTTGCCAATCGCTAGCGCTTAGTAGCGTAACGTAGTTTTCCCTCTCTGTCACTCTTTCATATTAGTGCGACAAAGACAGTTAGCTGCGATTAACGATGAAGCGCTAGCGATTAGCAACTTGGCTAAGCACCCTGAGTAGATGCTCGAGCGGGGCCTGCGGCGGGGCGGGCAGCGACCCGTCGAGCGTCCAAGGGATTTCGATAGCGTGTACTCAGACCACGCGTACAGGTGTAGTGAGAAATTACTTGCCTTCGGAAACGTTCGTAAACACATGCTGTTTCAGGAAGTGTCACCGAGTCTGACTGAAGTAGCATGACAGCTATTACTGTCAGTCTCAGTGAGATAGACTGAAACAGCATGACGTTGACGAACGTTTCCGAAGGCAAGTCATTTCTCACTACATCTATCTGTATACGTTTGCATTTCGTCGCTATTCCTACAAAAGTCGCTATGTGTTTTATTGTTACTTTACAGGAGACACAAAAAACTGCTTATTTTGTATCTTGTGCACTCAAAGTTGGCCAATATTTTATTTTGATAAAATATGTTCAGTTTAACGTATTAAATAAATAAATAAATATCTTGGCACATCTTACACCAATCAACCTAGTCCCACGGTAAGCTCAATTAAGGCTTGTGATGTGGGTACCAGGCGACGATATATATAATAGATAGATACGTATAGGTACTGAGATATATAATATATACACAGCCACGACCAAGGAACAAACATTTGTGATAAATAATATTTATGTATTTTAATGTCTTTTCTAAATATAAATCTAAAATTTTAACGAGAAAAATTAACAGTTATTACCAATAATATGCCACATAGCCGTTTTTGTTTCAGTCGTCCAAAGGCTCTATATGTCTTATTTTAAGTTGATTAAAATAACTAGTTACCAAATTTGACACATCTTGATAATATTTGTCACATAGTTATTTTTATGAAAGATGTGGTTCTTCAATAATTATGAAAAAGAAACATGTTTCAGTAATAATAGTCACGTAAAAACTTCGCTAAGTGTCGTAAGACTTTGTCTAAAGCATAGTCTACGAACGCGATGTATCGCTATGTGCGGAAAAGTACATATCGGGCCATATTTGTTCTTATATAATTTATAAAAAAAATCCCGCTATGTGTCTAAAACCACATAACGGGCCCTATTATAAAAAGTAACTTATGGTTATATAAAACAGTAATGTGATTTTTGCACTTACTGTTTTTAGTAAGAAAATTCAATATATTGATATCACATAGCTAAAATTCGTAAATCCTGAACTATTAAAGATAGCCTCGCCTTTGCAGGCACAGCGACGATTTGTTTAACATGGACGCCCTGCTCGATCGTCTACTCAGGCCTAAGACTAAGTATCCACTAAACATTCCTACTGTTTTATTCACTGGAGCCCTAATTGTACTTTCCATAAAGAATGGATGATAATGGCTGCATGACCATTGAATTACAGCATTTACGAGGAAAACCAAGGCATCATTACGTAACTTGTAATTCTACGGCTCTACTGAAAAAGGATATAACTCCCAAAGGTATGAGAAAAAGGCTATAAGTTTAACACAAGGGCATAGCGTCGGGAATAGTGCCATACCGTGTAACTACCAATGCAGATAGAGTTCAAATATAAAACAATTGACACTTAAATTGATCCTAATTGAATTTGTTAGTTACGCGGTATTGCACTTTCCCCGACGATAGGTCATACCATCTTCTTAGGTTCGTAATTTTTGAATGAATCACAAAAACATAAAAATATATTATATATTTTTAATTAAACATTCGTATCAGCAAAGTTAATAAAATCTTATATTACGTCAATATTCAATTTTTTTTAAGTTAAGTAAGTAAGTGTAAGTAAAACTGTCCGACAGCTATAAAAACACAAAGGCTAGGAAAATACAGCTCCGAAAAAAATCGTTTGATGAAAGTATCTTTTGAATTGACCGAAACCGTTCGCTATTTACTGCGAAACAAATCTAAATTGGACGACACTTATCGATTATATTATGATCAAACTGCGGCTCAGAAAACACACCTACAAAATATAAGGCAAGAAATGCAGCGTCGCATTAGTGCAGGAGAAGTGGATTTGACTATCAAATATATAAAGGGGGTACCGAAAATTTTAAAAAATCATCCAAAAAACTTCGAGCATTAAACCGACATGTTAATAACCAGCATTCTATTAAGTATAGTTATAAAGATATATTCCTGCAAAAATCATCCTTAAAATTTTTTTACGCTAATGTTCGTAGCATACGACGACCTGGCAAATTTGACGAATTAAAATGCATACTCCAATCAATGAGCACCACCGTTCATTTAATAATCTTAACAGAAACTTGGATACGATCGGATTCTGAAGCAAATTTTTTTACTCTACCTAACTATGATCATGCATATAATTATAGATCAGATAAATATGGCGGGGGTGTATCAATTTATATTCACAAAAGTTTAAAATATAATAAATGCGAAGAGCTATACCACAATGGAATTCACTACTTATGGATTTATCTCCAACAATTTGGCCTTTATATTGGGGCTATGTACAAACCGGATAAAAAATTCACCGAAACTTTCTTAGACCACCTTTCACTTCAACTAGATGGTAAGAAAAATGGCATAATATTTGGCGACTTTAATATTGATCTATTAACACAAAACAACGACACCGTTAACTATAAAACAGCTCTAAAAGAGGCTGGATACACAATATTAAATAAAATTGACTTGGATTACTGTACGCGTGAAACATGTACAAAAAAGACGATTATAGACCACGTTAGTAGTAGTTTAAATGAAGACCGATGCCACCTCACACTCATTGATGCTCCTTTATCTGACCACAAACAGCTAACGCTAGAACTCTTTAAGCGAACGCAGTCACCTAAGCAGCGATATCAGTACAAAGCTATAGATTATGAAGGGCTATATCACAGTATACAAAATTCAAATATTAGGACAACGGAGAATAATTCGTATAGCAGTTTGGAATATTTGATTAAACAACATATATCACAGAACAGGGTAATAAAAACAAAAGTTTCTAATCTGCCTAGAGAAGAGTGGATTAATAAAGACATAATTGATGGAATAACGAAAAGAAATGTTTTATGGAAGGAACAGAAAAAAGACATAAGCAAGAAGGACCAATTTATTGATATAAGAAATAATGTTCGTGCATTGATCAAACACACTAAAGAAACCTATTACCTGGAAGCTTTCAGAAGTTGTGAAGGAGACTCTAAAAAAATGTGGGATTTGATCAATGCACTATCTAAAAATAAATCGAGAGACATCTGTGCTCCACCGAAACTTACATTTAATACTCTAACAGTAGAAGACGGTCAACAGATCTGCGAAATCTTTAATGAATTCTTCTCATCTATCGGCACAAATTTATGTAATCAAATAGCAAAAGTACACGACGATGTCACAAAATACACATACACATATATACACAATAAACCTACTTCTGAAATAAATACACTAAGATTATGTTCCATTGACGAAATACATTCTATTATTAAGGGTCTGAATCCTAACACTAGCACCGGAGTCGACGAAATAAGCACTAAATCAATAAAATGTATTGCTAAACTTATAGTAGAAAACCTCACTAACTCAATAAATAACAATCTTACAGCGGGAGATTTTCCTGACAGTCTTAAAGTTGCGAGAGTGACACCTATTTTTAAATCTGGTAATAAATCAAACCCGGAAAATTATAGGCCTATTTCGGTGTTACCTGTGATATCCAAGATCTACGAAAAAGTGCTGTTTACTCGTCTCGATGAACATCTGACTAATATTAACTATTTAACACCCCAGCAATATGGTTTCAGAAATAAGTCAAACACTCTATCCGCAACTATGGATCTGGTTACAAAAATAAAAGTAAACATAGATGATAAAAAATTTAGTTTGGGCGTTTTCATAGACCTAAAAAAAGCGTTCGATACAGTAAGCCACGAACTTCTATTACAGAAACTATGGAATCTTGGTATCACAGGTACTGCATACAAAATATTTGAATCTTACCTTACAAAAAGACAGCAACAGGTTAAGATAGGTACCAATAGTAGTAGCCGAAAATTAGTATCATGTGGAATCCCTCAAGGATCCATTTTGGGTCCTTTGCTTTTTTCTATATATGTGAACAATATTACTAATATTGGACTAACAGGACACATTACTTTATATGCGGATGACACTTGTTTATTTTATTTTGGTCCTAACCTAAATGATCTTGTTCTTCAAGCACAAAATGACCTTAATATTTTTGATCATTGGTGTCAATGTAATCTCCTAACTATCAACATTAAAAAGACGGCATATATGATATTTAGCGCTAAAAATAAAATCATCCCCCCACACACTTATCTTACTATTAATGGCCAACCTATAAATATTTCCCATCATGAAAGGTATCTTGGATTGCATTTAGATGACAAGCTAACCTGGAAGGATCATATAAATCACGTACGATCTAAGGTATCATCAGTAACCGGAATACTGCGTAGAATCAAAACTTGCATCCCGCACAAAGCCCGTTTAACAATATATAATTCGCTAGTTAAATCACACTTAGACTACTTAATCGAGTTGTGGGGTAGCGCTGCCAAAACTAATCTACAGAAATTACAAAGATCTCAAAACAAGTCTCTTAAAGCATTGTTTAAATATGATAACAAAATGAACACTCGACAACTATATGAAAAATTACAACTATTTAATTTAAGACAACTATATACCTACTCGACATGCATTTTTGTAAAAAAGATCCTAACAAGCAAAATACACTCAGACATACATTTTAAACAACGAAAATTCAAACACTGTTTAAGAAACACCAACAAGTTAATACTTCGAAAGAATAGAACGGGTTATGGAAAAAGCAGCGTAATGTATGATGGAGCACGGATGTACAATGAATTACCAAATGATGTAAAGGATTGTGAGTCTCTTAGTGCATTTAAAACCAAATTGAAGTTACACATACTTACTAGTAATATATTTTAATTATAAGCCTTTAGCGATCATGCTACATATGTTTAATTTTAAGAAAACCTAATATTTAAGCTCATTTAAGTGAACTGTATTGTTTTTATGAGTAATAATAAAGAATCTCTCTAAGTTGCAACTAACGTGAGGCTGAAACATATTTAAATATCGAATCAAGTTTAAAAAAAAATTGGGCATCTTACACTAATCAACCTAGTCCCACGGTAAGCTCAATTAAGGCTTGTGTGTGTTACTCACGTAATCTAAGTCGATGGTTAGTCGACATGTTCTAGCGCAAGGCTTGCAGTACACGTTGGGCTTTGGCCGAGGGTGCTCCAGGCAAGGACCCTCTCAAAGGGTTGAAACACATAGAGCAATCATCGACTTAAATCACGTGAGTAACCCAGTTCGATAGAATTTTAATATTTTTCCATCTCTTCAAGAGTAGCAATTTTCCAAATAGGAACGTTTTGAGATATTTTTTTCCTGAACTTTAAAATACCTTGCGTATCGGCTTAATATACTTACATTGTTGTTAGGAAATTTTATGGTCAATATTCTGACGCTAACCTTATCAAAATTACCAAAAAAACATTTTTCTTTAACAGCATTTATTTATTTTAAACTTCCATTATCAGTTTCATTTCTTCTTCTTCTTCAGAAGAAGAAGAATTTTCATTTGTTAATACAAAAATTACAGTAAATAATAACTTATGCCAAAGTAACTGTTTTATGACGTCCACATAATGGCGGCATTTAAATAGGTACTTTAACACGACTTATACCTCGATTAAAAATATCTGGTTAAATTGGGCAATAATATAAACAATAAGGGTTTTTTTTAATAGTTGACAGGATGGAGTCATTAAGGGCCACCAACAAGCGTGTAAAAATACCCTTAAGTTCCAGTCCATATGCTATAGTAACTGCTTATCATCAGGCGATACTTGTTTGCCACCTCGTGACATACAATTTCATTTTATTTCTCATGTAAATAAACATAACAAACCTGACTAATAGTTGTTTTATCATCATCTTTTAATACCTCCCACGTCAGTACACGTATCATTTTATTGCCATACAATCCTAACTCATAACAATAATAATAAAAAATATTTGATCTAGGTTGGTAGATCTTGTCTTCTTATTTTATTCATCTTCTTCTTTCCATCCTGTTACCCTCTGTTGGGGTGTAGGGCTCGAATCATTTTCTTCCACTGGCTTCGGTTCTGGGCAGTTTGGGTCACCTCATCCCACCCCAAGCCCAACACACCCATCTCTTGCTCCACGGATCGGCGCCAAGGGAATTTAAGGTGACCACGCTTCCGCTTGCCGGGCATCTTCCAGTTCAGGGCTATTTTGCACATGTGGTTGTTATTTTATTCATACTAAAATTATATTTCACACGGGTTACTCACGTTTTATGTCGAAAATCGACATTTCACTTCATTTCGAGCATTTTTCGACTAAAAACGAGAGTTTTGAGTTTAAAATTGCTAATATGTACGAAGCTATGTCGGTTGCTATCTGTATGGTAAAACAAAGTGAAAGTCTTTTTTATATTCTCACAACACACCCCATTTCTGGAAATCATCCAAAAGACCTTTAATCCTGTCATCCATTTTTGGGTCTGTCTTTACTGTAATCGATGCCATACTTTCATTATTAATGTCAGGGATGTCGTCATCATTAGTAAACATTACTGGTGTCATCAGCAGACCTTGTATCATGCTATAGTCTAGTCTTTTCTGGTACTCCGCTTCGAATTCATGCTTTGGATACACCAACTCAACATCCATGTCAAAATATTTTAAAAACTTGGCCAGACTCTCGTAGTACAATTTTTTCAGGTTGTCCAGATGTTTTCTTCTGAATTCTGAATCGGTGCAAATAATGACAAAATAGTGAAAATCCATGACAGGGCATCCGTAATATATTAATTGGTAATCTACTGGTATCACTTTTGTAATGTCATCACCGTCCTAGAAAAAATATTCACATTAATATACCTATCTTGACTAAAAAACGAAAGAATCAGTAGAAAGATAGAAAAAAAGTTTCTCAATCAAATTTGAAACTTTTTTTCCTGAAATTTAATAAATGAATAATAGTAACTAAATAATTACCATCAAAACCATAAAGAGTTTCTGAATAAAAAAATTAGCAATTATTTAAAAATCTGTCTATTATATTTTTCTTAGGCCCAGCCATACAAAGAGCAATATCCAAAAGTCATATCAAATTTTTACCTACTTTGCAAGACCAAATGTTGATTTCAGTTTGTCTGAAAATGTTACGTGTCAAAAGAAATGCAATTCTGTTCTAATACTTAAGATAGAATGTAAATTACATGTCAATAAATACACGTTGGGCCATGGCCAGGATAGTACCGCATAGTTGTAGAGAACATAACTATGGAATGAACTAAGTTATGTTTTTATCAGCACTTACTTTTTTCATAAGAATATTGTTAACCCTGAAGTCACCATGGCATAAGCAGCATCTGCTCCCCGCATTGTCCGTAAAACGTTGTCTCAGAATTTGCAATATGCGAGGCCTTAACTTCTCTAATTTAACTTTCGTCTCCTCATCCGCTAAATTTTCAGCATGTTTGCTGAAATTATCAATAAAATCTTGGTAGTCACTACCAAATCTAAAGTTGTTTTTCATATTGGCAATTTTTCTTGCAAAATAATCTGGCTGTTGTTTTTCTAGAACCCAAGACAAACCATGGAACCTAGCAAGCTGCTGTATGGAAAGCTCCATGAATTCCAAAGGAGGGACCTCCATGCGATGTAGTGTAGTGAAACCCCTTTTATCAAGATTTTCCATTATTATAGCACTAGGGTTCGAAGCATCGTAAGTTTTTACCACATTAAGTCTTTCTTCTGGAGGAACATTAGCTTTGTTTTGTATGTCATCATATATTTTTGATAAATGTTTGTAAAAGAAAGTCTCCGTGTAATAACATTCGTCGGGATCTAGTAATGCAAATTTTGAGTCTTCTATTTTGTTTTTGATGAAAATGTTTGTTTCTTTCTCACCGGATGCAGTTTTTCCTTTTATGTCAACTTCGAATAAATTTGCCATGTAATTACCACCACTAGTGGAAATCGATCTATTCAACACCTTATGCGTCAGATAGCCTTCTTTCTCGATGATTTTGTCAATGGACACTTGCAGAGGCGGCGGTAGAATATAGTCTCCTGTAGACAGAATTTTGAATTGGGAAGAGCATTCTTCTTGAGATCCCATTGTTGTGGAAGTTTTTGTTAAACATAGAGTTATGAAGGCAAGCACTTGATAGACTGTATACTTAATCACAAGCGTCGAATTCGTTCTTATATCAGGTAATAGAGTGTAAAGGCAAGTTCACATTTATTTGAAGCGTTTTCGATATAACGAACAAATATCGTAAACGGTATGTACCTATTGTATTATTAATATGACTTACAAAATTAAGCAGTAAAACTAATTGAGAAACGTGAATATGGCAAATAGAACAGCATAAAATAAAGGAAATTCTTAACATCTTTGCATGATATTTACACCCCGTTTTATATCAACATCATTTAAGCCGTAAGAAGTTGGACAAAGGTGTGCTCAAATGTGGAATATGTCATAATCGCAACGCTTGGCAGGCACCGCTAGGCAAGGCAAGGATGGTGCTGCCCATTCACTGCTGATTCTAGTCACAGTTTAAGAACATATTCGGGTCTATTCATTCTATTCAGCCTGCGCCGATCCAGTATTAGGCATTTTCTTTATTAAACCACTTTCCTCGGTCCTGTATTAGTCGCATACACTTTTTATTGCCGTTCGGTAGATATTGTCGGACCACCTTGTCGGTGGTCTCCCGGTGGATGTTCTTGAGCACCTGACCATCATTCAGGTACCTGCTTCATTCACAGCCCATCGCTTCTTCTCCCCGCCAAGTGTCCTGCCCAGTTCCGATTCAGCTATGCAATTATTTTCCGATATCGGATACTTAGTATGGTGCCAGATTTCGTTGTTCAGGACACGATCAACAAGGGAGGTATCTAACATGGCTCACTCCATGGTCACGTTCATTTTATGAAGTACCCCCGTGTATTATGCTCAAGTTTATGATTCGTAAGTAAGAATAGGAAAGACGTCTTGCCTTCGTTTTAAGGCACTGAGGGATTTTAGATTTAAAAACGTACGGCAGTTTACGAAATGCAGCCCTACCCAGCTTGACCTCTTTCTCTTGGGTCATACTAGGTAATCATTTAATATACTATTGTCAACTTAAACTTTTTGTATTGTGTCTCTTTAATTAAAAATAATGCTGTGTATCCGCCTTTATACTTACTTGTTTTCTTGTTCATGTCACATTGGCACTCAAAGTACAAATAATTTAAATGGTATTATTAGCAACAAAGTATTATCTATTGTAACTACAACTAACGAACTTAGCTGTCAAATTATAAGAAACACTTTACTCCAATTCAGTTTACTAAAATATTGTAAATTTACTTTTCTTATCATTTCTATTATAGCAATGTTCTTATTTACTTTTACTATCTGTTATATTGTTGCTTTTTAATACACTTTAAATATCATGAGCTTCAAGAACAGATCAATAAATGTGGGAATTTCCATCAAAACATATTCCAAAATTGTATTAGAGTAAGAACTGAAGCTTAAGACAGTTTCAAAAGTAGTTTTATGTTTAATATTTCACATTAGCCATTTATGTATGATAGTATTGGAACTTATGTCGTCTATTTTAAGGATTCTCAATAAAATTTAGGTACACTGATTGTGACATTGGTTTAGTTTCGAGTTATTCCTAAATTGTTAAAATTACAAAACCAGGTCCTGTTACTAATAGTACTGCAAAGATGCGTAAGTTCTTTGTTTATAAAATGCATATTCAATGATTTCAATATATTATTATGCGAGACTTTATTTATAAACTGGTTACTTAGGACTTTTGTAGCGAATTGAACTAAATTTATTTATTATAAATCATGAAATAAAACGATGGAGATATTACCAAAATCAGCATCCATCTGAATGATAATTAAGTGATACATTTCATACGAAATGATAAAAAAATATTTAAGCTACTGACTTTATTTTACAAAACAAATCTCATAGTTAAATAATGATTAAATTAAATTAAAGAAACTGTATAACAAAATGTTTTCTTGGTGTGTGTAATACTAAAGTTGTATTCTCGATTTAACCTGCCTGAGAACAATTAGGATGCTGTTAATTTTTCTTCAAAGTCTAGGGAATAACTTAATTATTCACAATACACCCCACTTCTGAAAGTCATCCAAAAGCCCTTTAACCCTTTCGTACATTATCGGATCGGGAGTTGCGGTTATTGAAGCCATACTCTGTTTATTAATGTCAGGCACATCATCATCATTTGTAAACAGGAATGGTGCCATTAATATAATCGTTATAAGACCGAAGTCTAATCTTTTCTCGTACTCTGCTTCAAATTCAGCTCTTGGATATACTTTCTCAACGTCCATGTTAAAACGTTTTAAAAACTTGTCTATAGTGTCATGATATAAATCTTTGAGTTTGTCGAGATGTTTTCTTCTGAATTCTGAATCGGTGCAAAGAACTATGAAGAAGTGGAAGTCCATGACAGGGCATCCGTAGTACAGCATTTGATAATCGACTGGTATCACTTCAGTTATTTCAACGCCATCCTGCAAAAGTACGTATTCCTCACATTCATTCGGAACGCAAAAACGAAAAGCAATATAATGAAATTAATGAATGATGACGTAGGGATAGAATTAAAAATACTTATTTCGCTTGCTGCACTTATTTGCGGACCATAAGGTGCAATAGTATTCGGTATCAGCACTTTATGCGATAGGTTTTTGGACGACTAAAATGCTTTCGATTTTCAAATTAAAACACTCTTTACTGTTATACAGGGTGGGAATGAGTGTACCAGCCGACTTTACCGATGCATTTTTGATGACAAAAGAAGTTAAAAAAAATTGTGACATATTATGTCATTGTCGAACATTAAAAAATTTTTTAATTAGTTTTTGTGATGTTTTGTGAGTAATAAATTGTAGCCTAAAGCTTTTTTTTTCAGGGTTTTTGAAATTTTTTTTTAGTTGAACATTTTTCTGAAACTTTTTTCTCATTTTCTCTAACTTTAATCAGTGTGTATGTCGAGATGAAAACTACTAGTGTAAGAATTTTAATCGTGCAGGCATTTTTCAGTGACTTGTGATGAAAATAGTTTTTTGAATAAAATGTCATTATCTCTTAAACTAAGCCGAATCCAGAAAAGTTCATATGACATTAATAGCCTCAAAATGTGTTCACCATGAATACACCTTTCAAGTTTGTCGGGCTACTTACTAGCCACCCTGTATAAAGTGCTCATGACGAATGCTAGTTCGGCGTCGAACACTGATAGTTGTAACTTACAACGTATTTGTTTACTGTTGTGTAAAGTATGAATCTCATATTGGGCAATGAGTTACCTGTTTAATAAAACCACTTACTTTTTTCATAAGAATGTTGTTAACTCTGTAGTCTCCATGACATAAGCAGCATCTGACATCATCGTTTTCATTGTAACGTTGCCTCAGAGTATCCAACATACGAGGCTTGAACTTTTCTAATTTCTGTTTAGTTTCCTTATCTGCACATTCTATTGCATATTTGCTGAAATTGTTGATAAATTCTTGGTAATCATTTCCGAATTTGAAATGTGTCCTCATAGTCTTAATGTTCTTGAAGTATTCTGGCTGTTTTTTCTCTAAAACCCAAGATAACCCGTGGAACCTTGCAAGCTGCTGGATAGAAAGTTCTACAAATTTTAGAGGAGGTACCTCCATTCGGTGCAGAGTCGTGAAACCCTTTCTGCAAAGGTTTTCCATAAATATAGCATTAGGGTTTGAAGCATCATAAGTCTTTACCATAGCAAGTCTTTCTTCCGAAGAAATGTTAGCTTCATTTTGTAATTCTTCGTATATTTTAGATAGATCATTATAAAAGAAAATTTCCGTTTTGTAACATTCATCGGTATCAAGTACGGCTAGTTGAGAATCTTCTATCTTGCTTTTGATGAAGATATTTGTTTCTTTTTCGCCGTTTTTTGTGATTCCTTTTATGTCAACTTCGAATAAATTTGCCATGAAATTGCCACCATTAGTCGAGATCGATCTACAGAGTATTGTATGCGCTAAGTAACCCTCTTCCTTTATGATGTAATCGATGGATGCTTGCAGCGGTAATAGTAGACCATTTTCTTCGGTATTCAGAATGTTGATTTTTGTAGAGTTTTGTTCTCGAGAACCCATTATAAAATGGTGACCTATTTAACTTAGAATAGGTCAAAGAACGTGAGCGCTTGATACACTAAATAATCAAACGCTTTGCATACCTATTTATATTTGTCAGTTATAAAGGGGAGTTCATAACATTCATTTCAAAACCACGGACATGCCGTGTGCAATTAAACAAAACACGCAAACGGCATCGTGAAATTGGATCTGTCCAAATTGTAATGATTTGGAATCAAAATTTTCAACAAATTTTACATTTAGTTATGAAATATCTAGTACGCTATTTAACTTTATTTAGAATTTGGTATTCCTGCCGCTTGTGCCTAGACTGGGTTGCTTAATTTTATTACATGTTTACACAAATTAAAGTACCTTTGTAGTTCAAGTATCTAACTAACCTACCGAAGATGCTGGGGGGCATTTTCTCGCTGTATCGCAATGCAAGTACCTTATTGATTTAAACTTTAATGATTATCACTCATATTTTTACAGAAAATATAACAACGAGAAGGGCAATTTTAAAGTTTTGAGGCTGATGTTGTCATAGTTTGAAAGCGATTCCAGCTATTTTAAAACGATACCTAATGTACCCTAAAAAATGGTAAGGTTTTAGCCAGTGTATTAAAGTTGGCTAACTGTAGATTGTGCCAAAGATAATTCACATCCTAAAATTACCTATGTGGAATCTGCCTAAGGATACTTGCAATTTTACCTGACGTATCTTTATGAAAAGAACGTCTCAAAAGTCGGTGTATTTCTTGAAGATAATAATGACCTTAACTCGTATGTTTAAGTATTATTCTGCCTTAAATATTCGTTGTCAAATTTATATTTTTAATCTTATCGGGTTATTATCTTATTATAATACTTTTGCTTAGTTCCTATTTATACGTTGTTGTTGCATAATTATTTCTTTACTGTTTCAATACAGTATATACAGGATGTTTTTCTAATTAGATCTTGGAGGATGCTTTTGCTGGTGGTAGGACCTCGGTGGTAGGCCGATTTGGGCCATTGTCAGTCGGAAAAACAAAAGCTGGCCACTCGGTGGTCAAAAGTTAACAGCTTGTATAAATCTTTGTTACGATTATATTGCATCTGGCTGTAGACCGGCGAACCTGGTCGTATCGTCAATTTATCCCAATATTAGAACAGGAATTCCTTAACTTTAGGCATGTACACCGAAAAGACGATGGGTAACCTAAATCTGACAATGACCCAATAGAGAATTATAGAGTTGTTAAAAATAATTTAGATATCAGCACCATATCTCTCACGATCAGAAGAAAAGGATTCGGACAGGAGGCGGCTAGCACGTATTGCTTGCCAACAGATTGCATATGCCCGAGAAATTCGATCAGTGACCGCTAAGCTGAGCTAAAGACATAGTTAGTTCAAATACCACTTCTGGCATTGGTAATTTATCTTTGGTGTACCTATGCCATATAATCATTTAAATTCATGCCACTTAAAAAAATTCAACTAATAAGAAAATTAATTAAAAAATTTAGTTCTTCTAAATAAATACATTTTACCTAAGATGAGCAAAATTTTGAAAAACACTCTTTATGTGTTCGCCTTATCTACCGAAACGTGTGTATGACTAAATTGCAGATAACGACCGATTTATTCTTTATCATAATATTATAATGTTATGAAATTTATTTTTGGGAACTATAAAGAGTGCAAGTAATTTATTTCTCATCACACTCTGTCAATAACCGCGCTATTGTTCGCAAGCGTAGCGGGAGTTATAAAAAAGTGACCTTTATAAGTACTTACCAAGTACATACTACATACCACAGCAGGGAGTTAAGGAACCGTTGATACCTTATTTAGCTTTTTGTATTTAAAATTTTATTTATTACTTGCAATGGTGATTAAATTGTGTGTCTCTCCGGTAAGGTGAAAGTACTAGTACCCGACGCTGTACCAATACTCGTCATCATAGCTTGAGTTGCCAACGATGAGATAAAATCAACTATTAGGGCATTTAAACGATGATAAATGTATGTGCCTTTAATGCTTCTACTAAACTTTGAAACAATTCGCTTACATCAAAATTATTTGCATAATTTTGACATTTATTATAACTAAGTGTTAATACTTCAAAGTCCCAATATGTGACATTCAAACTTGTACTGAAGTGCCATCTATTGGGACTGCCAGCAAAAGCATATGACACTTACTCTTACAATGGAGTAAACTAAGAAAACTTTGTAATTTTGAGAAATTTCGATATTGTCATCCTATAAAATAAATACTATTTAACAAAACTTACAAACTCCTCTCCCAAACCACATGACAATTTATGTAGATTATTTATGAGCAAAATAACGTGATTCAAATAAATATTCTCTGTTGACATGTTGCACACTGGTACTTCCACGTTAAACGATTTTCCCGATGTCACATCTCTCGGGAGGCTATCGTGTATAAAACTCACGATTATAAATATTTCAGCACCACTCTCTTTGGGCAGCGTACTCTATGTGTACTGCCTGCGAAGACGGAGATTCCAGTTTCGAATCCCGCTGATGGTATCTTTTTGCTTACAAAATATTCTTTATACTTACTTTTTTCTATAAATCTTAATCAACTATGAGATTCAAATTGTGAAATCATAATATATTCTGATTTTATAAATAGTAGTGTTGTAGTAGATATCAAATACAAAGAAGTTATTAATAAAAATACTTAGAACTTAAAAAATACTGACTAATTGCAATAAAAGGTCGAATAGTTTATTTTTCGTGCTGTTTGTTCAAAGCCAATAGAGTGTCTGTTTTCGGAACATAATTATGTATAATATTTTTAATTTAATAATCATTATTTCTTAATCTTAATGAAACTTCAAACTCTGTAAAAATGGTATATTGTATGACAAAATTATAAATACGTGTGCACAATAGATTTAATGCTTAATGTGACTTAATATCAACTGTTCATGTAAATCTTACAAGAGCAACGAACCACTTAAATAGCGATGGCTTACCAACTAGTCTAAAAACAGTGCTACTTATCTTAATTAAAAGTAAACAATAACAATAAAACACTTATAAAAATAAGTATTTTAAATTATTATAATTAAGAATAGGTACCTACTTTCTACTCAACGGCTATTTGTTCAATGACAAGGCATCTTCAAATTAAATTAAATACTGACGATACCTGCATGAAATGGCATTACTCTTGATAGTCAGGAACATAAAAATAAGTATTTGACGAATCTCTCACAATACTGCAGAATCAAATTAATAAGAAAACTTTACTCTATTACAAAATGCCCCAGTTTTCAAAGTCATCAACAAGACCTTTAATTCTATCATCCATTTTCGGATCGGGAGTTACAGAAATTGATGCCAAATCGTCTTTGGCTAGGTCAGGGACATCATCGTCATCTGTAAACAGAACTGGCGTAATCAACAAACTTATGCAAAGACCAAAATCTAGTCTTTTCTTGTATTCCGCTTCAAATTCACTCCGTGGGTACACTGATTCAGCGTCCATGTTAAAATATTTGAGGAACCTTGCTAAGCTGTCGTAATAGAGATCTTTTAAATCATCTAAATGTTTCCTCCTGAACTCTTGGTCGGAACACGGGAAGATGAAATAGAGGAAGTCCATAACAGGGCATCCATAATACATTAATTGATAATCCACTGGTACGACTTCAGTTATTGTGTCACCATTCTGCAATAAACATAATAATATGTATATGTTATTTTTAAATACATCCAATAATAAAATATTCACTTAAAACTTTAAAATAGGCACCCACAAAAATTTTCAGAAGAATCGATTTAGTAGAAGATTTAAATGTAAAGATAAGATAAGATAACATAGATTATAAGTGTAACAAATATTGAAAAAAAAAATTCAATCAACATTCGGATTAAAACAAAGAATTTCCGAAAACTAGTATCCTGTGTCTAGTTGTCCTTATTAGAATTTACGCAATGAAGCACAATACACTCGTATAAAAGAGGTACGTATTCAGTTTCTCTTACACACAGGCATTTGAATACATAACTAAGCTGGAAATCGCCATATTACCTATCACTTAAGTGAACTAATTGGATCTTACAAATATAAAAAATAGACTAGCAAGTATACTCGTAACAAATTTACTGAAAAGCTATAATTCAGACACTTACTTTTTTAACAAGGATATTGTTGGCCCTGTAGTCGCCATGACACAGACAGCATTTAGACCCAGCGTTATCAAAATAATACTTTTTTAGTATATGCATGACTTGGGATTGAAACCTTTTCAATTTAGCTTTTTGCTTCTCATCCACACATTTCTCCGTGTACGTACTCATATTGTCAACGAACTTTTGGTAATCGTCGTTAAATTTAAGTGTCGTTTGTAAAGTTTTGATTCTCTTCGCGAAGAATTCGGGATGTTGTTTCTCCAAAACCCAGGACAAACCGTGAAATCGAGCGAGTTGCTGGACAGAAAGCTGCACAAATCTGAGAGGAGCCACCTCCATTCTGTGTATAGTCGTGAAGCCTTTTTTAGAAAGATTCTCTAGAATAACAGCGTCTGGGTTTGCAGCATTGTAACTCTTCACCATCATGTATCTTTCTTCTACAGGAATTTCGGCTCTATTTTGCATGTCCTCGTACAATTTAGAGAGTTGTCCGTAAAAGAAATTTTCCATGCTATAGCATTCTCCGACATCAAGTACAGTCATATGAGCGTCTTCCATTTTGTTTTTGATGAATATATTTGTTTCTTTATCACCATCTGCCGTTTTTCCTTGAATGTCTACCTCATACAAATCTGCTAAATAATTTCCACCGCTTGTTGAAATTGATCTGTTAATAATTTTGTGCGATATGTAACCTTCTTTCTCAACGACTTTGTCAATAGATGCTTGCAAGGGTGGCGGCAGAATGAACTCACCAGTGGAAAGTACTTTAAATTGAGAGTCGGATTTTTTTTCTGACGATTCCATTTCGGAGAAGAATACTTTTTTTATTACAGTAACAAAATACGAGCTCTTATAACCAACTGGTCGTATCAACGAAATAAACGCAGGTCTTGCCTTATATACTAACCTCGTCGTAAAGACAACTTCACAAGTGGTATTTTTGCTGAAAACTTGTTTTATCTATCATACGCCTTTATTGCGCTCTAATATAAGGTTCATAAAATATCAGTTAACAGTGTTGATAAATGTATAATTTGTGAAATGATGACAAATTCGCCTACATTGTTTTGACAACTTTGTCTTTAATTAAAGGCCATTTGGGACACACCACAAATGATCTACTGCTTACCTACATATAATATTTTCTAGGGCTTTATATTACTTCCTAAAATAATCTACTATTTGTGTCAGCAGGCCCCTATACCACAAAACTTTACAAGCGTACAATTCTACTAAATTGTCAACTTTTTGTTTGGGAATTTGTACAATTTTGTAAAATCGTACGCTTGTAAAGTTCTGTGGTATAGGCCACAGGAATTATTTTCAATGATGATTTATCAATTCTACAAAACTGCAGCTGATTGGTCAATTATGTCCCTATTAAAATAATAACTCCCTACTGTGTATGGATCCTTATGTAATTTAGCAAAATGAACCGTCACGAGAGATCAGAGGAAGCGTTGTCCAAATGGCTGTTATTCAATAACACTACCATTACACGATACCTAGTACTTAACACCAATGGCATAAAGGTCACATTACTTGACATCAGCACATCATTCACTATAGTTATCTTGTTATCTTGAGTTACTCCTGCGTCGTTGTTTTTCTCTGTTAATTATTTTGTGTACAAACGAATCTTTATAGTTCGGGGAGTATGTAATTAGCTTATTGTTGTGTTTGTAAATAGAGCATGTTTAAAAAAAAACAAGAATTAAACTTATATTGGATGTGGTATACCAAAGAAAAATAGACCAAGATCACCAACATTCTAGGTGGAAATGGAACCCACGTACACAGCTTTCGCAACTATGGCCAAGCTGTACAGGCGTCAGCCCCGAAAGCTGAGTACGTGGGTTCGATTCTAAACCTCGGACGTTCATGATTTGGTATATTTTTCTTTGGTTATGACATCCAAGATTTATTTTTATGCAGTAGGTACAGGTACCTTTCACATTTACAATCACATCTAGAAATAAAGATATTGGTCATCATAAGGTATCGACATTTTGGATGTACCTATATTACAAAAAAAAACACGCCATATATAATATTTTATTCATAGAGTACTAGCTTGTTTGTAGTAAAAAATATGATAAAAAGTATTTACATTTACTTATAACGAGATAATATTTAAATTTCACTTTGGACTCTTTTGTTTTTAGCTCCCTGATAGTTGTGTCAAATATTGAAAACTCGCCATGTATTTGCAACAGTTCGTTAGTAATCAAAACAAAAAAACAGACTTCAAAAAGGAATAACTAAGAATTTATTTCATTCGGCATCATCTATTTTATGTATAACAAAAAGTCAAATGCGAGTTTATTTAACTATAAATAACTGGTGACCCTAAGGCTGGCTCATTCCTAGGCCAAAGAATAGGCATAACTATTCAGCGTGGGAATGTAGCCAGCCTTATGGGCACCCTTCCGCATCTGGGGGACTTACTCAATTGAGGTAGGTACTAGTATTTTAATTTTTAGTTTTTATGTACAGTCGAGGAAATTGAATGTTTAGCAGTTTATGGCTCACTTTACATTGGACGTCTTAGTACATACATGACAACCAAATTAACTTGAACCGCAAAGTGCTAAACATTCAATTTCCTCGACTGTACCTACCTATGATTTTAATAATAATAGTTTTTAAGTTTTATGTTATCAATAAATACTTTAAAATTATTGACATTAATAAATATTAGCGTAAAATGAAATCGACAAAGAATATTTAAAGTCAGCCATATAATTATGTTTGCATTTTTTTTTCGTTTTCTATAGCCGCTCAGTACATTACGAGTATAGTACGTTCATAACCTTGAGTTTACACGCACGCGTTAAAGTTGCGTGAGAGATCAGTAAATTGTTTTCATTCGACGACAACCGTACATCTTAAAGTTTTAAATTATAATACAGAAAAAAGGCATAAGCAGGCAAGCGAATGTTATTCATATTATAACGAAAAACGGGTTTTAATCGCGTAGGTCGCGTTTTCCGCACTAGTTAGGAAATAGTACATTTTGGCCGTCTTTATGTAATATTTTGGGTCAGTTTAACCCAGCCCCATACCGGTGACACAATTAAAGTGAGCAGATACGCTCCCATACTAAAATAGTACAAAGGCCATTGCGTGAGACCCTAGTTGTGAAGCTAGCGTGACATAATTACCATAAGAAATTGTCCAGTCATCTTTCCGCGTGAGTATTTACTGTAAATACAGTGTCTCAAAAATAGTGATTCGCTTTTAAGTGTTTCGATTCCCATAAGTATTAAAAACAATTATAGGACATACTATTTTTTACTTATTGTCCTGTTACTGCGATGATTACTCATGAAATAAAACTATTTAAACGGATTATATCGCGTATATTAGGGTCAAAATTCTTTTCGTTGTCTTATTTTGTGTCCCTAAAAAACGTGACACAGTTGTGATTTTCGTATGAGATGACGTTTTGTTTCCAATTTTTGATGTATGGATTAAAATCTAGCGTGAAAAAGAAATACAAGTGCACCGGATTTATTTTATATACTGAGTCGAACCAGCAACTAAAAGCGTGACAGAGTGGTATTTATAACAAAACGAATTTTGACTCATTAATTAAATTTAACTACATCCCGACTTTTATAAGTTTACACGAGTTTCACTTTACTTTACATGATTCGTGATCTGCGGGCATTGTGATCGATTGGAGGAATTTTTTTAGATCTACTTCCATCAAAATATGAAACCAATTATTTGCATATAAAAAGGGTTTGGTTTTACTTATTAAGTGTCCTATAAATAAAATGTTCTGACCTTTTTAGCTGTGCTTTGACTCCAATTACAGTGGATTACTCCATTAGTGGGTAGTTTTGTTATCTTTCTTATTTTGATGAAGGTAGATCTATCAAATTTCCTCCATTGTCAGTAGCCCGCAGATCACGAACCTTGTAAAGTGTTCGAACGTCGGGATGAAGTTAAATTTAATTAATGTACACGAGTTTATCCGTTTTCATAGTTTTATAATCTTTAACATCATTGAACAGCCGTCGAAGTCTAGTTTTGATTGCTCTGCTTGACGCGAACACAAAAGGTTATGGCAATGATCTTAAAATATCTAAACAATCTGGCGGGTGGATATTTGACCCGTACAAGCAAACCACGTGACCCCAAGGTCTCGCCGCCTACTGAATTATGTTACAACAGCACTTATCCCTGCACCTGTAGTATTACCGCCCGACGACTCTCTGTGTTGGGGCGAGGGCACAAAATAGAACGAGGCGCGTAAATGGGTTATTGATCCAATCGATGGGTTAAAATGTACTTTTGTTCGTAAAAGTTAACGTGGAATCGTTTTGCGATTCGCTAAGGAGGAAATAGTTTTAAGCCTATGTGATTACGAGTTTAAATTAGTTAAAAGCTCTTTGTTTTTGTGGGATTAAAACTAAATTTGTTAAAATGCGTGTTTATACTTGTATGTACCTTATAATACCTATACTTATGGCATAGAAATAAGGTGCATAATAATTGTACATGTCATATTTATAAATAAATATACGACCTAAAGATTTTTTATTTATTTCGTCATATTAATGCAATTGGTTAAATAATTGTTTACACAGCAACGTAAAAGAGGCAGAATACTTATAATTAAAATTATCAAGAATTGTATGTAAATGGTTATTTTAACAAGTTTTTCGTTAGAACATTATCTTTATGATTAGGGTGAGATGGTTGACACTGCATCACTCCTTTTTATAGAGGAAATGTTATCTGAATTATCTCGGTAAATATTAGACGAAAATACTATATATTTGGACTATTACGTACATAATTCATTTAAAATTCGTTGTTTTGTGCTCTAAAATCGTAATTTTGAGCAATTTGGGGTAGAGGTGTGCGCCACGCCGGCGCGGCGGCGCCGCGCCGCGGACCCACGCCGCCGCCGCCGCCGATGTTTTCAAAATTCACGCCGCGACAAAAATTTTGCGGAATAAAATCAATTAAATTACGCGCCACGCTGATCAAATTGACATTAAACAACATATGCTTGCGAATATCGACAAGCGGTTCTCTCTGATCGAAAAGATTGTATGCGCAGCACTTCTGGATTGCAGATTTTCAGGCCTAAAGGAGATTTATACGTACCTATGAAAAAAGCACACTACTCGGGCAGAATTGTTCCCAATTGTACCTTTTACAGGATTCCAATTCCAAGTCTACACATTCCCAGTACTACAGATTTACAAACTTACAGAATCCCAATACTTTAATATTGCCATATTATGGTTTCCCATGTCTACAGATTTTCAATATTACTGATTCCTAACTCTACAGATAGTACAGATTACCATGCCTACGAATTCCAATGTCGACAGG
>JALPQI010006791.1:0-46853 GCA_025490895.1 Thaumatotibia leucotreta
CCTCTTCTATTTCAAACTTACATTCAATCAGTCTGGTCCCGTCATTATAACGTTATAATGGCGGAACCAGGTTCTGAATTCGATCGATTCATATTGCATTATTTAGTACTGAATTTGTACTATTTGGCCTGTTGTAAAAAAAATTGTACGTATTCCATTTCGAAATTATACTTCAAATAGTCTGGTCCCGACATTATAGCGTTATAATGGCGGAACCAGATCCTGAATTCTGTCCGTATTCTGTCGATTCATATTGCATTATTTAGTACGGAATTAGTACTATTTGGTACCTGTTGTAAAAAAAATTATCCCTCTTCCATTTCAAAATTATACTTCAAATAGTCTGGTCCCGCCATTATAACGTTATAATCGCGGAACCAGGTCCTGAATTCTGTCCATTTTCTGTCGATTCATATTGCATTATTTAGTACTGAATTTATACTATTTGGTACCTGTTGTAAAAAAATTGTACCTCTTCCATTTGGAAATTATACTTCAAATAGGGCGGAATCAGGTCCTGAATTCTGTCCATATTCTGTCGATTCATATTGCATTATTTAGTACTGAATTTGTACTATTTGGTACCTGTTGTAATTGAATTATAATTTTGAAATGGAAGAGGTACTAATTTTTTACAAGAGGTACCAAATAGTACTAATTCAGTACTAAATAATGCAATATGAATCGACAGAATATGAACAGAATTCAGGACCTGGTTCCGCCATTATAACGTTAAAATGGCGGGACCAGACTATTTGAAGTATAATTTTGAAATGGAAAAGGTATTTTTTTTACATCAGGTACCGAATAGTACAAATTCAGTACTAAATAATGCAATATGAAATCGATCGAATTCAGGACCTGGTTCCGCCATTATAACGTTATAATGGCAGGACCAGACTGTTTGAAGTATAATTTTAAAATGGAAGAGGTACTAATTTTTTTACAACAAGTACCAAATAGTACAAATTCAGTACTAAATAATGCAATATGAATCGATCGAATTCAGGATCTGGTTCCGCCATTATAACGTTATAATGGCGGGACCAGACTGATTGAGTATAACTTTGAAAAAGAAGAGGTACAATTTTTTTTACAAGAGGTACTAAATAGTACGAATTCAGTACTAAATAATGCAATATGAATCGATCGAATTCAGGATCCGGTCCCGCCATTATAACGGTTACCTCCAAATACCATTAGAATTTCGATATTTTATGTTCAGTGCCTATGAACCTGACAGCTGTTTGGACCACACGCCTATATAGCGTCGCGTGCAAAAGATCGAAAACCCTAACTTACTGGCCAACGATACAGTAAATGTAATAAACAGTAGCCGTACCATGACTTTGCAAGTATCGGTAACATTAGGTTTTACTAAATACGTTAAGCAGGCTATCGCGCTCGCTCCTATTTGTAAGCGCGAGTGCGATAGAAATGATAGAATGCACATATCGAGTAAAACCTTACGTAATTACGTATACGTAGGTATCCTTTACTTTCCAGCTCATGGCACGGCTACAGTACCTACCTACTCTTCTGTACTCTTTTGCTGAGAACGAATATTCGCAAAATCGAAATATTTGTGGCCTAAATATATGCATAGCCAAAACATAGGTTTCAATCTGCTGAGTATCGAAAGTTCATCGGCTCGTCTGTTCTTGTATCAACGTCTGTGCTAGGTACAAATTGTTTTATAGGTATCCATGTAGGAATACTTTGTAAATAGATGACGAATAGTACCTAATACCAAAGTTTGGAGCTACTATTAACGATGTAATCGAGATAATGGGTTGCTGAATGGTTGACACATACATATTATAGTTTTTATATACATAATATATTCTTGCTCTTTATTCTATACTCTGTTTGGTTAGATATTTAAAAAAAGGTAAACAATCTTGTAGTATCTTTTTATTGAAAACTACAAGTAGAAAATAAGTTTTACCAAATATACATAATATAACAAGGGAATACAGTGATTTACATTGTTTTGATTCATTAAGTACCTAGTTTGGATTTTTAAATGCATTTTTCAATAAAAAGATAGTGCAAGATTTTTTACCTTTTTAAAATACCTAACCAAACAGAGTATAAGTGAGTCAATTTTACATTTTGTTTACAAGTGTGATGTTTGTGCCGGTGACCAATTACAATTGTGGCCTCGTTTATACGCTTTTCGACCCAGCGAATATTCGATCCGGTAGCAGTCGAGCCATCCCATAATCTCGGTCACAAATATACGTCGATTGTCCAATCGAAACATTAATTTTTATTTTAGGATATTCAATCCATAATAGCCACTCAATAGCTTTTGGTAACTGTGGTTACCAGCTGTCACTCTTATGTTACATAGGAATAAAAGTAGCAGTTGAGCCAACGGACTGCAAGATACTCCGATAGTGCGTACGTATCTCAGTTCCGATTCAAGAGTGACATACGAGGTTACTAAGAGTGGTGACAGTTTTCATAAGAACTCTACCTGAACTTCACTCCACAGAATGTGATACTTTTCTGCGCAAGTGCAAGACTGAATTTTCATAGTAGGGGAGAGTGGGGTATAGTGGATCTCTTTTTTTTTTACAAATGTTGTAGTGGTGTTATTTTTATTTGTAATTTTCTAGATACCTTATTGTCCCACCTATTCCTTAGAGGACACATTTTCCAGCACAAGTATATAATTTACATATCGCTTTAAAATCATTTTCATTATAAAAAAGTGAACTAAAGTTACCTCTTCAATCAAAAATCATAGAACAGTTCCTAGTTTGAGGTAAAAACTAGGAACAAGACTTTTCAGGTATAATTGAAAGTATCTTCCGTTATTTAGTTACTCCAATATTAGTATCACACAGACGAGCAAATTCGTAAAAAAAGAATACCGGTTTATTAAAGCGATAAATAAAGCTAATGCAAAATATTCACCGTGCACTATTATTTATTCACTGTACCCCACTCTCCCCTATTTTTCTGCACAGTCTGGTTGCTACTGTATGCAGATATTTTCTCGCATAATGCATTCGCATAACATAGTTTGATGTTGGTGTTGAAATGTAGACCTTTTCTTTAACTTTTGTCGGTTTCGATCACCGACACTCATGTAGAAAATGCTCACTTTCATCACTTGTATTCAGTAACAATATTTATTCGGCAAAACACAGCTCAAATTATAATTACAACATTGCAGGCTGTGAAATTAGACTTTGTATTACTTCCTTCAAAAATTTTGTAAGCAATCTTGACATGTGTTACTATTAAAAAAATACTACTGAATAATAAGTCACAGCAGCAAATACGTACCATTTACATTATTTTAGATGAACACCAGCATAATGTATGCTATCATTTATACCCTGTTGCATTCATAATTAAACATTTTGACGCCACGTCCAAACCAAAAACTTTCACTCAGACGCCATGTCGCCAAAATGTCAAAACTAAATATGAACTTTACGCAAGTGACTGTAGGTATGTATTGCTCTGTGGATGGTAACTTATATATCGGTCGGCGTTGAACCTGCAATGTCATAGTAATTGGCGTCCTAAAGGATAATGGTTGTTAATGAACAGTGATATGATATAAGAAAGAGTTCGAAGTTACAAAACGAGAAGTTTGTCGTTTGTAATATGAAGGATCCACGGAAATATACTTTAAAAACAAATTCACACCTTATCCTCTTAAAAATAAGATAGTTTTTCCTTGAATTGCCCCTTTTTGAATTGACTAGACATTTTCTTTCCGTGGACCCTTCATATAATAATGAATGAATCCGACAAAAACAATTGAGCTGTGGCAGAATGTGGTCATCGTTTGCCTACTTAGAAATAATAAAAAACAGTTTTATAATTATTGAATGAAAAGCCTAATTTGGAATACTAACACTAACAACGTTAAAATGTATACTTGTGTTTTAATATATCTATCAGTCAATTATTGCGATTACCAGAGGAAAAAATATTCTTAGTTGATGTCTTTTACGCAATGTACATATACCTTCCTTCTAAAATATATTATAAGAGCGGATTTTTGTTAAGATGTCGTATTTTTAAATTTTCCAAATTTGGACTTTTTTTATTTTTTCTACTCAGAAACACGAACTCTTTCGAACCTTACAGAAATAAAAAAGTCTCCCAAAAAAAATTCCATCGAGTTACTATTTTCCATACACTTTTTTCGACTGTAACTCAGTGGAAAAAATGTATGTATTTTTCGGGACACTTTTTTCTGCTAATGAGGATCGAAAAGGCTCGTGATTCTGAGTAGAAAAAAAAATCCAAACTTAGAAAACTTGAGAAAACTAGAACTAAATAAAAATCCGCTTATGTTATGATTGACTTTACTTTGAACTTGACAAATGATTTTTTGCATTTGATATCAATCTTGCTACGTTGCCGTTGTCACTCTTCGTAATATAATTTTCTTATAATACATAATTATTATAATAATGTCGAAAATTAAACAGTATATTTCCACAAACATTGTACTTAATTCAAAACATAATTATGAATGTTTCTTGTCACCAAGTTCAATACCATTTTCTTGAAACGTGTTCCGTTACATTTTCATTAGGTTCTTTCCGCTGAAGTATCTTCCCAATCTTCAACTGTATTTCAATATTCAACTGAAAAAATATGATTGTATAAATGTAAGTATGGTTGCGAGAGTTACTCGAATGTCACTTCAACATTGACTTTATAATGTCATGTCATTGTCATAGATTATTTACATTTTTGATCTCGAATTCCATTTCAGAGCTTAGGGTCGCCGTCGCCGATTACGGCGTGGATAACTAACTATACAGGGTTACTTTATCACCGGTACAATAAATTTTCCCACATAATTGGTATCGATAAAATATTGGTAAAATTGACATATTTTTTTCATTTATTATTAATTTATCCTTCATGTAAATGTAAAATAATGGGCTCGCTAATGACAAGACGTAGAGGGCGGCGGGTAGGGGTGAGCGACCTGCAGGCCGGCGCACGAGTTGGCAACATAGCAGTTATCTTACGAGTATCTCGGTGACTAGGTCACGGTCAGTCCCACGGTTGACGTAGGTGTGTGCACGCGCGCCGTATCGTACTACCTTCAGTCGAAAATTGCTCGTACGAATGGTTCGTAGTTATTTTCTCATTGGGGAAAATACAATGGCAGCTCAGCGGCTATACGCTGAACAAAGTGTGCCCCGCCTGGAAAATGCCAGTGTTAAGACCAGCCAGGTCAACAGATTTGACCCCGTGTGACTTTTTTTGTGGGGTGAGGTGAAACGGCGGGTATACGTTGAAGGGGCCCAAAATTACGAAGACTTAAAAAGTCAAATAATAAGTGCATTTTGATGAACTCGACACTGAAAACTACAGACTTATGATGGGAAATATCGAAGGAAACATTCATGTAAATTAATTAATAAGTATGAGAAATGGACTCCATTAACAAGGATCGGACAAACGCCCGTCATTTCGAAAAATAACCCTGTTCCGGATAGTAGCGACTTCCTTATCTTATGATGTTAACATATTTTATTTTATAAGATATTTTTTTAATAACACTATCACAAAGTATCTATTTAGGAGACCCAACTCCTTCTTAATTTTATATACCCTGATTGTTAGTTTATGACATATTAACGACTTGGAATTTTTGCTATTGAATTTTGATCTAATGGGTGTTCAATTAATGATTATATTCTTTGGTTACTGCGATAGTTATTCATGAAATAAAACAATTTAAACGAATTATATCGCGTATATTAATTAACGTTGTAACGACGTTTCGAACAATTATGGTGTGCACAAGTATCTAAGAAATAGTTGGGATCCCCTAAATAGATACTTTGTGTTCGTATTAAAAAAAAATATCTTAAATTGATAAAATATGTCAACCTCATAAGATAAGGAAGTCTCTACCATACGGAACAGGGTTATGTTTTCAAAATGACGGGCGTTTGTCCGATCCTTGTCCATTAATTAGGTATGTTTTTTTATTCCAATCATTGTACATAAAGTTGATATCAAATTTTGAAATACGCCTCAATGAAGAAAGTTTCTGTCCTACTTTGTAATTTTATCACGTTTCCCAGACATATTTTAAAACATTCGACAAACTTCACACAGAGAAAAATTCTTTATTTAAGCCCGTGGAAGTATGAAGGAGGATTTGGGATCTAGTAAGATATTTTTGCCAAGTCATAATCATAAGTTGATACCCGGTGCACATTACCGCCGCCGCTTTTCCAATCCGCCATGCCGCGTGCGATGACGTTTTAAAGAAACAGTTGCCAGTTAGTGTGTTTTGCTAATTATGCACATTGATAATGCGCAATGCGTCCAAATTTCCTGTTAGGTTTGCAGATAAGTTCAAACATTGGTATTTCAGTTTTTTGTTCTAACAAAAATGCTAGTATTCTGTAACTTGGACTACTATGTATTACGTATGTTGATTTTTTGATTATACTGGGTTATTTTTTCATCAGTACAAATACTCTAGGGGGTGTATAAGTAAGTCATAATGAACAACTTTTTATAAGGTTCCGAATTCAGGTTCGGCCCCATAGTAAAAGTTGTTCATTTTGACTTACTTATACAGCCTCTAGAGTATTTGTACTGGAGAGAAAATAACCTTGTATATATATATATATCCATACCTGGGATAACTGGGGGCAAGTTATAGGGATTTGATATCGATTAAAAAGATGTCGATATAATTATAATAAAATATGTGCTTATTGAACATTATCGATTACAGTACAGAGGTTCGATGTCATATCTGATATTTGGCCTCTTGTATGCAGATGTAATTTTAATCAAAATTACAATTTAAATATTGATATTTTAATATTAATTGTATATTTTGAAAACTAATTTAAAATAAACGCGTAACTACCCGTATAAACTTATTTTTTATTTTAATTGAAGAGTAAGTAACTAATATTTATTTATGTCGAATAACATTTTGATGTTGTCATTTACAATAACATCGATATATTTTTAGTCGATAAAATATTTTGCTACATCACTTTCGTATAAATGCCCCGAGTTATCCCAGGTATGTATATCAGTGAACGCACATAAACCATGGAAACATCCTGTCCGTGCAATTATGACCCAACGCAAACTACTCTTGAGTGGGCGTTCCTAAAAAACTACTCCTGGAGCTGTTTCAGTCTGGCCGAGTTTACAGTAATTGACGGACGTCTGAATGCGTTTCTATAAATAACGGTAAAAACTAATTAAAAAGGCCTTCATGTGCTGTAGGCTGGTGTAAAAACAGTTATAGTAATTCTAAGGACAGGGGAATTACTTTTCACGTGTCATAAAACAGATAACTTCGGTAATTTTGAATATAAATATAATAATATTTATGGCATTTTTCTATACTACCGTTTTAAACTAAAACGTCGTAAGTCCATACAATTTTACAATAGCATATGACGTTTTAAAATGGTTGTATACTATAGGGATGTCGTTATGCCCAATAAAGCAAGTTTTTTTAACTAACTGAGATTTGATTTCAACATATTACATTTTAATAAATTCCTTTTTCACTTTCATGGGATTGATTGAACTACCTATTACCTATGCAAAAGTAGGTACGTAGTTCTCAAATTTATAACTAACTTTAATATTTTCATTTTACATCGCATTTTAATTTTTTCCATTCAGATTACCGCAATATGCTGTTCGTACTGTTCGTAGAGACAAATGGGTAAAAGGTGTCCGATTAGAGAGACGAGAAAATGATTGGATGCCTAGCAAAAGATCTATAATTGGTTCTCTTCATTTCAAAGATGAAGACTATCTTTTACTTGTCTAAAAAGGAGTTTACGCAGCTTAATAAGACCGCCATGCTGATTTGTACTGTAATCGATTTGTACTCATCAGTTGACTGTTGTCATATGAAATAGTAGATTGTACAACAAGTGCATAAAGTGACCCATTTTCAACCGATGCAATTTTTTGGTCTGAGCGAAGCGAAGACCAAAATAGTAGACGAGGATAAAAATGGACATTTATGCCCGTGTTGTACACTCTACTTTTCACTTCGTTTGCTAGGAAAGAATTCATTTTCAGTACATCAGCGCAGTACACAACCATTTTTAACAATAACTGCCAGCCATCTTCTTGCCTACCGACGCATACCGCAAACGTCATCCAGCGGCCGAGTGGGGTGGGGTAATTCGAATTGGTGCGGGGGTGGTCGTGGCCTTTCTGTATGTAGTACTATTATTTATTCTGTGATTATGTTATTAACATACCTTCAATTATTATGGGCATTTACCTCCTAATGCGTCTATACGCATAGTTAATAGGAGAGGCCTACGTCCAGTAGTGGACTATCATAGGCTGATGATGATGATGATGATGATGATGATGATACCTTCAATTTTATTCGCCTATTTCTAGCGAAAACTTTCCATATGTACAGAGCTTCTGAGATGGTTAGTAGCTGTAAGCATAATATGTCCGTTTCTACCAAATAGACATTGTGTTTTATGTTCTCTTTATCAGATTTGTTATTGTACCCGCTATAAAGACGTATGCATATCACTATCTCAAAAAAACTCCAAGTTCCTTCACACTTTCTCCGAATTTATTATGAGGCCCATATTGAGGCAGTGGACCCAATTGCTTATCAAGAGGATCCTAAAAAGCGAACACAAAATATCATTATCTCAAACCAGCTCAGAGTTCCCTCGCACTTACTCCAAGTACATCATCAGGCCTATCTTGTGGTATTCGACCCAACTGTTAATCCTGAAAAGCCAACCTAGCATATCATTATCAGAACCAACTCAGAGTTCCCTCGAACTTCCTCCAAGTTCATCACCAGCCCCATCTTGTGGTATTTGACCCATGTTCACAAAGAGGATCCTCAAAAGTGAACACAACATATCAATATCTCAAACAAACTCCGAGTTCCCTCGCACTTCCTCCAAGTTCATCATCAGACCTATCTTGTGGTATTTGACCCATGCTCACCAAGAGGATCCTAAAAAGCCAACAGAACATATCATTATCTCAAACTCAAACCAACTCCGAGTTACCCCAAACATCCTCCAAGTTCATCATCAGACCCATGTTGAGTATTTGACCCATGCTCACCAAGAGGGTCCTCAAAAGCCAACACAACATATCATTATCTCAATCCAACTCAGAGTTCCCTCGTACTTACTCCAAGTTCATCATCAGGCCCATCTTGTGGTATTTGACCCATGCTCACAAAGAGGATCCTCAAAAGTGAACACAACATTATCATTATCTCAAACCAACTCCGAGTTCCCTCGCACTTCCTCCAAGTTCATCATCAGGCCTATCTTGTGGTATTTGACCCAACTGCTAATCCTCAAAGCCAACACAACATATCATTATCCTTAACCAACTCCGAGTTCCCTCGCACTTACTCCAAGTTCATCATCAGGCCTATCTTGTGATATTTGACCCATGCTCACCAAGAGGATCCTAAAAAGCCAACAGAACATATCATTATCTCAAACTCAAACCAACTCCGAGTTACCTCGAACTTCCACCAAGTTCATCATCAGACCCATGTTGAGTATTTGACCCATGCTCACCAAGAGCAGCCTCAAAAGCCGACACAACATAATATATCATTATCTCAAACCAACTCCGAGTTCCCTCGCACTTACTCCAAGTTCATCATCAGGCCTATCTTGTGGTTTTTGACCTAACTGCTCATCCTACAAAGCCATCGTAGGATATCATTGTCTCAAACCTACTCCGAGTTCCCTCGAACTTCGTCCAATTTCATCATCAGGCCTATCGTATGACACGGAACCCAACTCATACCAAGATAATACTAAAAAGCCAACATAACATTTATCGATGTCAAATCAACTCCGAGTGCCCTCGTATTGCCTTCGAGATCAATTATTGTCAGGCCCATCGGTGGAATCACATGGGCGATGAGCGTTCCTGACTCAAAAAACCTGCGTTAAAAAAACTGTCCACATTACGTACTTACGCAATAAACTGTAAAAATTTTGAATCAAACGACTTGTTTACTTACCACTAACTACGTAAAAAACTACAAACTACTGATTACTACTGAATAATCTAATCTAAAAAAGATTGAAAAATGTTACATAGCTAAAAATCAATCCTTATTTTCATCTCTATTCCGTAAACCCGGTTAAACTTACTTAAAACAAAGCACGTGGTCACGGTAATTAACGAAACCAACATTGTCCCACCTCTAATGGTACACGTGCTTCGTAAGAAAGGAATAGCACATTGAATTTTTGATTTGATGAATGGGGAGAAGTACTATAAAGTATAAATAAATAAATAAATATCTTGGGACATCTTACAAAAATCAACCTAGTCCCATGGTAAGCTCAATTAACTATGTCTCAATTAAGTATGACTTTTCTGCGGAATGTAGTTCCGTCTATTTTTAAATTAGAACTTCTTGTTGTCTTTGCATACCTATTCACACAACACATGCACAGAGCATCAAAATCGAATCCACTGCAAAATAGTAAGCACTTGGTTTCGCTCGAATCCCGACGCACATTAAAGGATCAAACTTTTCTGTATAAGATTTTAAATAATTACATTGACTCGCCTTATTTAGTAAGCAAAATTTATTTTAAAACTCCCCGTTTGAACACACGACACAACAGGCTATTGTACATTCCCTTTACGCGAAAGAATTATAAATCTAATTCATTCATAAATAAAACGTGCAGGTGTAATAATACTCTTTTCTCCCATATTGATATGTTTAATGTTCCACTAGTTACATTTAAGCGCGAGGTATTTAAAACCTTGAATGGTGAAGTAACTCAGGAAGATTAATTATACTTACTCTTAATCTATATTGTACTTTTTAGTTTTACGCACATTGCCAACAAATGTCTGTTTTTCTTTTGTGTTAAGTTGAATTTGTTTGTTACTCCGCATTTTTTAATCATGTATGCGTGTTAAAATCTAGTGGCAACTTCATTGATTTATGTATTAATCAGCGTGATTATGTTTAAGAATAATTGTATCGTTTGTGCCCGAATAAACATTAAAACATTAAAACACATGGACATTTCAAAGAAGTGAAATGCACTTTTTCGACTTTTTTATTGCCAAAAACGAGCGCTATTTACGGGTCTGTTATTTAGTCGCATCGCAACTGAACAGGCACGACGAGCGCCGCGTCTATATCAGTGCGAGAAATAAAACGGCTGGTGACTGCGAGTCGCCTTATAATGAGCGTCTATAGGAGGTGGTCTGTGACCAGCAAGAAATGCTACCCTTCGTTTACGAGTAGGAGCATATTATTAATTAAAAATTTAAAACAATAACTAAGTAGTAGACCCTGAAGGTGCATTCCGACCAAACGAACATTCGCTATGCTAGCCCCCCACTCTACGAAATTCGATCGTTACACAAAACGTGATTGGTTGATTTCGTAGAGCGGGGGATAGAACAGCGAATGCTCTTTTGGTCTGCATGCACCTTAAAGGGTCAACGGATTGAAAATGGTGATGTGTTTTAATTGGCCAGTTTGAATAAAATTATTTTGAAAACTGTACAATCTATATAGGTACATAAATTAAATCTAACTAACCTAACCTATACAATGTATAGATCTTAGATATGTATAGTATACATATCTAAGATTGGCCCTTGTGGCATTGTAGCGAAGATGCAGGCGGCATTTCCTCGTTGTATCGCAATATTTACGCGTTGTGCGAGCAAGTCGCCAGCTCTTCGGTCTTTAGTAACGGTGGAAATCATAAATATACATCTACAACATTTTTTTTTAGTAGTTTATTTTTATATTTTTAAGTTGTTTCCACACCTTCCACCTTACGACTATAGATAGTCTATGAAGACCTTCGTGCTATCGATGGAAAAACTTGGCATCAATGGTGTGTCTATGATTTTTTTTTTGTGTAAGGCATGAATTTTGTAGAAAAAAATATTTTCTTTACTATAGCTTTTTTAGCAATACATACACTTTACCCATTGTAATTAAAAATACTCAATTGCAATATTCATCATTAATCTATGTAAAAGTAACAAAATAATATCCTATCTACATGCGACCATGTGCCGCTTACTCTATACACGCTCATACAAAAAGTCACGAATGTGATATATTATTGGCCGGTACTGTAGATTCCTTAAATATAGTGTGATCAACCCAAATCGGTCAGTATGGAGATTTTGGAAACCATAACAGATAGCGAAATCTTGTCTTAGGAACCATGAGATCGATTTTAGTAAAAAGAAAAACTGCATTCATACAATTACAAAAATACGTGTACTCGGTCCAGGAATCGAACCAGGACTGTTTGAAAAATAAAAATTTGTTATTTTCATTTGGACATCGGTTGTGTAACTCTTATTAGTTTAGGGTAGTAAATGTTACTAAGAAACATGCATGATAACACAAACATGATATCTAAAACTTATAAAAATGACAAATGTATTCTTATTGCCGTCACCACACGGCTGGCACACCCCAACTCCTCCTGCGGGTGTCGTAAGAGTCGACTAAGGGATTGAAGTGTCACTGACCATTATTTGATAAAATATTGATGATGAGCAGCAGCGTCATCATAGTGGACACATTACTGCGATTGCCAATCCGCTTGCCCAGCGTGGCGATTATGGGTATTTTCCTCCTAATGCGTTTATTCGCATAGTTAATAGGAGAGGCCTACGTCCAGCAGTGGACTATCATAGGCTGATGATGATAAAAATGAATTGATTTTTAACACTGGAGTTTTATTTTTTGACTTTGTATGGGAAAGTAACAAACCATGATAGATATCGAAATCTGTTCTTAGGAACCATGCCATTATTATTAAATCTATAAATGAAGCCATGTAGGTATTAGGTACTTACATGCGACCTTACTGAGCCCTGGTTGGACAAATATTTTTGCTTGCTTCTATGCGTTTGAACATTTCCGGTTGCGTGAATTTCGTCCGTTTTAATATTCTCCTTAAATTATTAATTCATTTGTGGAAAATAAGCCTAAAATGTTTGTCTCATAAATGACATTGACTTGGCGGTGACAAATTACCAAAAATGTTTGTGGTCACTAACCAAAAAGTATTTTACGCGTCCATATAAATTTGAATTACATAGGTAGTTGTCAGCCTCCTAGTTGACCCTACGAAGCAGAAGGTTTCGGGTTCGAACCCCAGCGCAGGGATTATTTTTTGTATTTTTTTATTACAAATATTTGTTTCTTGGTCGTGTCTGTCTATGATATTTAAGTACGAGAACCTATATATTATGTAGTTATCTATATATTATAATAGAATATGATCGTCTATTCTTATTACCCACAACAGCCTTAAATTAAGCTTACCGTGGGACTAGGCCGATTTATGTGGGATGTCCCGAGATATTTAATAGTTTATTGTTATTTATTAATAGCCAGTAATTGTATATATTACCTCTCGGATTTTAGTATCGTACTAAAGAACTTAGTCCATTCTTCCACACTGTTGTACAAGTTATGCTAAAAGAGAATTAAAGCGAGCGGCAAAGTTTGATAACAAATTAGGTAGGTACCTACTGACTGCAATTCATAAATCCGCTATATTGTCTTTTGAAATCTGGCCAGGCGAATCTAAGGATCAAATTTTACCGGATATTTTTTTTGATATAAACAATAACAACATACCTATTTTATGAAATGCCCTAACTTTGAATAATCCATCTATTGACCGAATATATTACTACTTAGTGAGGTAATTTAACTAGCAGTTTTCAAGTGACATCTGTGATGGATATGGTTAAGCTTACCTTGTCATCTGCCTCCATGTCAGTTTTCATGGATAGTATTATTCACGCACATATACAAAGGCAAAGAGCGAAATTGTATCAATTTTCAAATTGATAATTCAGAAATACTATACCACTTTTTGGACTTTTTTTTACATACGCGCAATCTACGGGATACGTACAGCTCACTATCAAGGTTCAAAATTACAAAAAGTCTACTAATTAACAGAGTTAATGTCGACAAATTTGTATGAAAATCTCACAGGGACATCCACCTTAAAGAAAAATTGTATCCAATAACCACTGAATGGTACATGGTCTTCCTGAGGTCATGAATAGTAATTCATAGTAATAGTTAGAAAAAATATACCCGGTTACGGATTAAACATCCTCGTGTATGTAACATAAAATCAAACATTTTTAAGCATGAAGACTTGACACACCTATGCAGACACATTAGAGTAAATATATGTATTTTATGAAAGAACTATGGCTTACTGGGTTCTATAAAGTTAAAATAGCATACAATTATTTTCTCTAGATTCTCTATTTTCAATCGATTCCTTTTCACATCTAAAATCCATTTGTACGCCGAAAAAGTCCTTTCCACTTCTACAGATGTCAGTGGAGCAAATTTGTAAAGAGACACTTCATCAGGTGCGGTCTTATTTGAAATTTGGTCTACGTATTCTCTAATGCCATCCAAATCTGGATTTCGTGCCATTACTGCTTCTAATTTAATCTGTGTAGCCATATTCAATACTTTTGTAAAGGGGCGTTTTCACAAACCGTTGTTCTAAGCATTTTTTTTTAATTCAGACAAGTTTGGGATTGTTCGACTTAGGATCACGCGTATTAACGTGTATCAATCAACGCCCAAAGATTTCGTTTATGTTCGCAATTTGATCTGCCTTTTTAAGTATACCTATCAGATCAATTTTTTTTTTTTTCAAAGTAAACCCGGGAATTTAGGTCATATCCATACTAACTTTTCTACTTGGTATCCCCTGGTGTTGCACCGGGATATCCGACCACTGGTAATAATAATAATAAAAAAAAAAAAAAAAAAAAAACCGCTGTGACACCTGACAGACGTGTTTGCATAACAAATTTGTTAATATTTTACTTTTATACGCGTTTTATACTCGAAAATGGCAATAAAACTCAGTCAATCACTAAACAACATCTGCAATAATTTGGGAAAGCGAAATAATACGGAAAAACGCAAAGATTTCCAAATGACGAGTTTGACATTTAAGGCCACGGCCGATCATTAACACGGCAAGACGCGGACATATTACAAGATATTATGCAAACGAGGAGTCAAACGCGAGCGGAGACTACCAGCGCACGACCTCCACCTTCGCCCGCCTCGTCCAGCTCTCCGTCCATATTGTCGTCGGGCGATGAATTTGCTACGGCGCCCGACACAGGCGGATCCAGCGACGAGAGCGGGCCGCCGCCGCCGCCGCCGCCACGACCACCTGCGCGACGAGGGCGGCCACCGCTGCCGGCACGCTTGGGGCCCGCGGGACATCCTGCCCCGCCCACGGCTCCCGCTGCCGGTGGTGTAGTGCGTCGCATGCGATGGACTCATACAATGAATGAGAATTGCATGCGCGCCTACTACGAGGCTACAGAGGGGGGAACCCGACTGACCGCGTACCGTTCCAGGATTCTGCCTCTGTTTCAGGCTCTTGAACCCGCCATCGCCGTATCGGAGCAACGACTAGCGGATCAGGTGCGGGTCATTCTACGTTCTAAGCGTTTGGATGACTCGACACTTGATCGGCTTCGCCTGCAGGCCCTCTCGACTTGCGCAGCTGCCACCTCGGCGCGGGACCCGCCCGCCACGTCGCCGGATCCGGTGCCGACACCCGACCTGGCACCGGGGGCGCCGCGGGTTGATCCCAGTGCCGATGAGGAGTATTTTGCGAGTCAGAGTGTAAGTACTGCAACTGATGAGCATCTGAGGAGGACTTTGGAAGAGGCGATTATGGCATATCGCTCCACACCCAACTCTAGGCCACGGTTACCACGCTTGCCCATGAATAGACGCAATCTAGCGTTAATGGGAGCCCTGAACGCTTTACTGGAGCCGTACATACGGTCCAGTAAAGATTTAGACGATACGCACTCGATCATGTACTGCGGGGCCATTGCGGCGTGCCGTGTTGCTCGAGTCAAGTTCCCGGACGCTGACCGTGCACCTAGGACCGCCGGAGGTGTCCCCGCATGGCAAGTGCGGATCGAGCGTCGTATCGAATCGTTTAGGGCCCTCATTGCAAAGCTGATCTGCTTCAGGGGGGGCAATAACCGCCCCCGAGTAATGCGCTTTGTGAACCAGGCGTTCGCAGGAACGGGCATTATGCCCTGCGACTACATGGCCAACCTCACAGAGCGCATTGACTTTCTGAAGCAGAAAGTTTATGCATGGGCAAGCCGTATCCGCCGCTACAAAGAGCGTGTGGATCGATTTCAACAAAACCGTCTCTTCCAAAGTGACCAAAGGAAGTTATACCGAAGGTGGGAGGAAACCGATCATCATTTGTCCGACGCGCATCTGCCGGATGCTACTGCCATGACTGATTTCTGGCGTAGCATCTGGTCGGCGCCCGTTGGACACATGGAGGGCGATTGGATGAACGTTGTTGAACGTGAGTGCGAGAGCATCGAACCTATGGAGGCAGTTGCCATCAGCCCCGATGACGTAAGTTGTGCCATCCGACCTGCCCAGAACTGGAAAAGTCCTGGACCGGACGGATTGCACAATTTCTGGATAAAATGGTTTCGGTGCTCGCACTCGCGATTAGCAGCGCAATTCCAACAAGCCCTTGAGCTTGGTTCCCTGCCTCCTTCCTTAACAACAGGTGTAACCTTCCTGCTCTACAAGTCCGGTAGTACCACGGAACCGAAAAACTACCGACCCATCACGTGCTTGCCTACACTCTACAAGCTCCTTACATCCATTTTGAGAGCAAAAATTAACACGCACATTGTTGCGAACAATGTTCTGGCCTCTGCTCAAAATGGATGTAGGGTTGGGTCCCGTGGTACTAAAGAGCTCCTCCTCATCGACATGACCATTTGCCAGCAAGTCCGGCGTAACAAAGGGGCCCTCTCCGCCGCTTGGATTGACTACAAGAAGGCCTATGATTCGGTGCCTCACTCATGGTTGAAAAGGGTCTTGGAGCTGTATAAAATTGATGCAGCTTTAAGATCCTTTCTCAGCGCGTGTATGGGGCAGTGGACCACAGTTCTTCGTCAACCAGGAGGCGGAGATGACCCCTCTGGCCCGCAGGACTTCATAAGGATCGAGCGAGGAATATTCCAGGGTGACAGTCTGAGTCCCTTATGGTTCTGCCTAGCTCTGAATCCCCTCAGCACACTGCTGAAGGATTCAGGACTAGGTTGCCGGCTTCGGAGAGAGGGTGAAGTCATTTCTCACCTTCTGTATATGGATGATCTCAAATTATTTGCACCAAATAGCCAAGACTTGTTGGAGCTACTGCGAACCACAGAAGTTTTCAGTAGTGCCATCAATATGGAGTTTGGTGTCGATAAGTGTGCGGTTATGCATGTGCAGCGGGGGAAAGTAGTAAATTCAACAAATTTACAGCTTTCTGAGACAATGTCGTTCAGATCTATCTCGGAAGCAGAAACCTATAAATACCTTGGTATGTCACAGTCTTTGGGTATTGAAGATATGGGAATTAGACAGGCGGTGAAGGAGCGCTTTTTCAGCCGGCTCACAAAAGTACTTAACAGTCTTTTGTCAGGAGGCAACAAAGTGCGCGCCTTCAACGCCTGGGTAATGCCCATACTCACATACTCCTTTGGCGTACTAAGGTGGACTCAGACCGAGCTGGACGCCCTGGATCGAAGGGTCCGTACACTGCTCACCACACATCGAATGCTACACCCGCGCTCATCAGTTATGAGATTGTACATCCCGCGGAGGTGTGGGGGTCGCGGCTTCTTAAATGCCAAAAACCTCCACAACCACGAGGTGTACAATCTTAGAAACTATTTTCTTAACAATGAGTGCGGGATGCATCGAGATGTGGTGGCAGTAGACCGGAACCTCACGCCGCTCTCCTTGGCAAAAGAGAACTGGCGCAAACCTGTGGTACTAAGCACCGAGGACCGCAAGGCGGTATGGAAGAGCAAGGAGCTACACGGGCGGTTCTACAAGGCCCTCACGGGACCTGACGTAGATCTGCTCGCGTCGGTGAACTGGCTACGATTCGGGGACCTCTTCGGAGAAACCGAGGGTTTTGCCTGTGCAATTGCTGACGAGGTTATCATGACGAATAACTACCGGAAATATATCCTGAAGGACGGTACGGTCGACATTTGTCGGGCATGCCGCCGTCCCGGTGAGTCACTCAGGCATATTATTTCCGGTTGTTCTCAGATTGCTAACACCGAGTACTTGCACAGACATAACCTCGTAGCCAGTATTATACACCAGCAGCTTGCTCTTCAATACGGCCTTGTGGACGTCGAAGTGCCATACTACAAGTACACAACTGCACCAGTTCTCGAAAATGGTCGTGCCACGCTCTATTGGGATCGACCTATCATCACGGACAGGACTATTGTAGCCAATAAGCCTGATATCGTGCTGGTAGATCGATCGCAGCGCCGGGCTGTGCTCGTTGACGTCACCATCCCCCATGATGAGAATCTTGTGAAGGCCGAGAAGGACAAGTCCAGTAAGTACCTAGACTTGGCCCACGAGATAACCGCCATGTGGGATGTTGACTCGACGATCATAGTCCCGATAGTCGTTACAGCGAACGGTTTAATAGCGAAGAGTCTCGACCAACATCTTAAGAGTCTCTCGCTAGATGGCTGGGTCAAGGGTCAGATGCAGAAGGCGGTAATCCTGGACACGGCGCGGATAGTCCGTCGGTTCCTCTCTCTGCGACCTTAACCACCGGCAGCTTGGGCCCGCCCCGTTGCCGGCGGCACCCTAGGTTAGGTTTTTATAATGTGTTTATATTTTATATTGTTTTTGTATGTTGTATTGTATTTTACTTTTATAACCATATTATAACAACCTAGCCTAAGAAAAAATTGAAATAAAGAAATAATAATAAGCCTGATATCGTGCTGGTAGATCGATCGCAGCGCCGGGCTGTGCTCGTCGACGTCACCATTCCCCATGATGAGAATCTCGTGAAGGCCGAGAAGGACAAGTCCAGTAAGTACCTAGACTTGGCCCACGAGATAACCGCCATGTGGGATGTTGACTCGACGATCATAGTCCCGATAGTCGTTACAGCGAACGGTTTAATAGCGAAGAGTCTCGACCAACATCTTAAGAGTCTCTCGCTAGATGGCTGGATCAAGGGTCGGATACAGAAGTCGGTAATCCTGGACACGGCGCGGATAGTCCGTCGGTTCCTCTCTCTGCGACCTTAACCACCGGCAGCTTGGGCCCGCCCCGATGCCGGCGGCACCCTAGTTTAGGTTTTTTATAAAGTGTTTATATTTTGTATTGTTTTTGTATGTTGTATTGTATTTTAATTTTATATTCATTTTATAAAAACCCTAAACTAAGAAGGAAGTTAAATAAAGGAGATAATAATAATAAATGTCCAATGATTCGTAGGTACGTAAACATTTGTTTGATATTCTAAATTCATAATTATATTGCAAGTTACCGGTACGCATGTACTATGTACTGATTATGATCCCTACACCCAATAAATTACATGGATATGTACATGTAGCTAGAAATCTTACCAAATTGTATTTATTTAAATTTTAGATTTCTAAAAGCTTAGTAGCATAAAATAATACATTACGACATAAGTGCGAAAAACACGAAATTCAAAACGAGTGGCGATGTTTTAAAACTCGACCGAAGGGAGTGTTTTAACCCTTTATAAGGCAGAGGGTATATTTTCCCACCAATTTCAACATTGTGTCAAAGTGGCAAGAGCCCAATTTTGCGCATTCTGACATCTGTCTGCCCGTTAAAGGGTTAAACCGACACGAGTTACGAATTTCATGTCTTTCGTACTTGTGTCGTAATGTACTATTGCGTATAACGTACAGTCAAGTGCAAAACTAAGTACCGAAAGAATCCGCTCATAAATATGTTACGACGTTCTTATTATTATTACACAGATTAGATTGCACTGGGACATATTTTTAAACATTTTTGTATACACCTTATTTTATCTTTGACTGTACATGAATATTTAGCAGGCAGCAAAATGCATCCAAGTCTAGCCATCCAGCGGCCGTTTCACTACTCGCATTAAACGTTTAAAACCGCTTGCATTATTGGAAAGCATTCGCAAATTACCCCATAATTATACAGTCTCGTAATCGCCGAGTGATCGAGCGCAATCGACTTCTTTAATTGCCTTACAATCTGTTGCGTATACACGGTTGTTGGAAATAAGGTAGGTATTATTTAAAGGTGCTGGTTTAATATTTTTGATTAAGAGTATTTGAGTTAGTAAACTGTAACTAATAATAAAATACAAAAGCTGTCACTCAGACGCCACGTCAATAAAATATCAAATCTGGGGCCTATTTCTCAAAAGCTTGTAACTTGTAATACAAGCGGAAGCCCTTGGGCCTATTTCTCGAAAGCTTGTAACTTGTAAAACAATCGGAAGTGCTTATCTAATTAATAGTGTGAGAAAGTGACTTCCACTTGTATTAAAAGTTACAAGCGTTCGAGAAACGGGCCCCTGAAAGTGAATTTTACGCACGTGCGTGTAGATTTATATTGTTCTGTGGACCAGGACTTATATATCGGTCTTAGGCGTTGAACCTGCGAGGCCAATATATTTGCCAGTCGTTGGCGTTCAAAAGGTAAAAAAAAAACTGTTTTATTTTGTACAAAGTAATTCATGTCACACTGTATAGCTATTGGATTTACTCTGCTTTGAGAATACATTTTATTAAATAAAACTACAATTTATGTACATAGATTAAATCTAACTAATCTACTTAACCTAACCTATATCTAAATTGGCCCTTGTGGCATTGTACCGAGGATGCTGGCGGCATATCCTCGCTGTATCGCAATACTGATGCGTTGTGCGAGGATGTCGCCAGCTCTTCGGTCTTTAGTTACATCAATCAGACGTTTCGCGATCTCAGCAAACAATTTGCGTGCGCTGGGGCCCCAAGAACGAACTAAAGTTTCTACGCCAAACGGAACAAAATCGTACTCTCTGCTTTCGGATTAAATTTTCATTACTTATCTAACTTATCTTATTGCTGCACGGAGTGCACGAATATAATTAATAAATTACGAATTGCAAATTAATTGCAATATTCTCAGGACTAAAAACCTGTCTGGCGATTTTTGGAACGGGCACTGATTTATTTTAATAAAATTCCTCAAAATATATTAAGTGAGAAAAAATACAAAACTTTTGTAAAAAAATTAAAGTGCTATCTACTGAATTTATGCCCATATTCCTTGCATGACTTCCTAGGAGACCAAACTTAGCCTGTAAGTGCATGTTGTTTAAGTTTGTACTATTTTATATGTAAAAATGCTACACCCTAGTGGGGTCCATGTTTGTACCTATAATCTGTAAACACCTCTGTAAAATACCATGGTTGCATTGAATAAATGATATGATATGATGATTTAAATTTTTTAATTCAGATATTACCTTCCCCAGTCGAACAAGAAACCAGTTTTTTGAGGGCCGTTTGTATCGCTTAGTTATCTGCCGAATTAATAAGGATGAATTATTTAGTATGAATAATGATATCACATTGAAATTTATTTTTACGCCAATAGCCGAGTCCACAATGGGCAGTCGCGAGGAAATTGCTAAGCCAGACAGCTCGGTTAGTATGGACGCGCCTGGCCCGAGGCATAAGCATGAGTGTCGAGCCTCGGGCGAGGCACATCCACACAGCGTGAGCTGCCTAGCATGGCATTTTTAACCGATTTCACATAAGGAGAAATTGACTGAATTCTTTTTGCATATATGTTACTCGATGTGTCCGAAAATCATAAACTGATTTAAATTTTTTAATCAATAGGTATTTTCGGGAATTAAACACTTTATGTTCAAAGTAAACCTCTATAATCAAGGTTCTCAAATAAGTCAGGATATTAGCACGGATTACACAAAAGATACGAATTAGCAAACGTCGCGTTACCGCGCCGCCTGACAGAATGTCTAAGCGAGCCGGGTTCCCGCGTAAAGTGACAGTCATGTGACAGAGCTGTCAGTGATGTTCAATATATAGTTAAGACGTGATGAGACTGGACCCGACAGTATAATAAGATGGTCCCGGTGGCACCAAGTCGGGGTCTGATGATGGGATCTTGGAGAAACCAGTTTTTTTATGTTATTTGTTGTATTCGCCCTATCTCCCCGCCCGCGCAGTTTAGACAAGGCTAATCAGTACTATTACGCTTAAAGAGTCGTAATTCTGGTTATCTGACTGACTAATAATACTACTGAAGATATCTAAATCCAAGGACGAATCTATATAGAACATCTGTTAAAGGTCGGCTTTTTGCATATCGCGTGACTGGATTGGAAAAGTTCATCGAGATTGATATGCAAATGTGAACTTTAAGGTAAAGAGTCAAGAGTTCGTTCAAATATATTGTCGACGTGAAATCCGTTGGTGGAATAATTTTCTCAAAATAATCAGTTCGATTTTCGTGGTTTTCTAATAAGTAATGACTGTTCTGATATAATACAATTGATTTTGTTCAGGTATTGCGGTGCCAATCTCTTAAAACCTATTTTCGTTTGACATATTATAGTCGTTACTGTCATCTGGAACATCCTTTGTTTTACATGGAATATATCGTCGGGTGACAAGCAAAACTCACTAAGTAACAAATACCTACTTGAAATAAAGCTCGTATCTCAGTTCTGATTCAATACTGACATAAGAGGTTGCTAAGAGTAGTGACAGTTTTTATAGTGAGTTTTGCTTGTCAGCCGACGAATTATGGAATAGTTACTAAATTCGCCATGACTAAATTAGCTGTGATTCACGGAAGGTTGTCTGGTGTAATTGGAAGCACGTTGGACCGGCAATCCAGAGGAAGCGGGTTCGAATCCCGTGACAACTAGAGTCTTTCGCAGTTGATTTTTTCTATGGTAAGCTAAGCACATTTGTTACGACATTGTGGGATTAACCTTTTTTAAGCCACTTTCAAAAAATGGTATTGAATTTATGACCTTGAATTTTATAATTTATAGTCCAATCGCTTGGGACAGATACGGGACAAGGCATACGAAGGGTTAAGTTTCATATTCTTATACCAAGCTAACCTACGTTACACCGACTAAATAAATGTAATTATCAATGAGCGTCATGCGTCGACGAACAGCCAACGTCAGTAAACGGTGGAAAACTTAAGCATCATTTTCATTTCAAGCTATCGTTGCAGAAGTGCATGGCTGGATGCACGCAATGTGTGATTACCTATAAGCGAGTCAGGGTCGCTGATGCAACTGCTCGCGGTAAGGTGATTGTGTGCAGTATCGTATAATTTAATGGAAACTTCCGTTCTACTGAGTGATCAATGAAAACTCGAAGAAATCTTATAGATGTATTTACAGGCACGAAAACATACGATTAAAACTTAACTGATCGTCAGTTACTAAAGATATTATAATATGTGTCAGTGCACATGGAAAGGTACCTTGTCACGGCCTTAAAATAGACCTTATGTGTTCTTTAATAAAGCATAAAAAATCGCTAAAACATACTTATGTGGGTATTTTTTGCCCACTATCCCCATGTACCCCCTTTTAATTCTTCTTGCAGAAACCTTTAAATATGATACCAGCGTAAGTCATACCGTTGGCTAAGCCCTCAGTCACGCTTCAGTCGAAAGCAGATACCATAACATATGTATGGTAGGTCCGGTGTCGACAAACCATAGTGCCTTATGATAACTTTGCCTACTTTCAGGGTGCGGGTCCACTGACGGAGTGGAGCAATGAGACCGCGTCACAGTGTTTGGAATTCGAATTTAAAGAATGTAATTGGTAAATTTTGCACAGCTCCGCTCCGCTCCGCTCCGCTCCGCTCCGCGTCAGTGGAGCCGCACCCTCAGTGAATGGTGGTATTTTAACCTCGTACCGCCCCATTGTACATAGTAACGCTCAGCATAAACGCTCAAACGTCAAAAAATAAATATACTCAAAAAAGCCCAGAGCTCACACACTGTACGGTCGGCTCTAATAATATGTATATGATTTTGATCCTTATGCTCTTGAGATACGTTCCGAAATGTATACATATTAGAAAGAAAGAAAGAACGAAAGAAAAACATTTATTTGTGACGCTTACAGTACAAACATAAACAAGACGACATAGGAAATAAAATAAAAGTGGCGTGTGCATCACAAAATGGACCCAAATCAGCATATTGCCCTAAGAAATCGGCGCTGGTCTTCCGTAGGGCCCATTCAGTGATGCCACGACAGATAACACAAAGAGTTACAAACATTAAACATTAAAACAAAACATTACCACATAACAACATAAAAAATAATTAATTAAAATTACTATTATCCACATACACAGATTTTTTTTCATTGTTCATGAACGCAATCACATCACTGTCATCCGCCTCCGCCAATTGCATAGCTGTCATCATTGACAGTGACAGCAGCGACGAAAAAATATTATTAGACGTGACTGTACAATCGCCATCAGACATATCGTAGCGTCCAGAGCGCTCAAAAATCTGAGCACGCCTTTATCGTTATGGCAAGGAAGGCGTGTTCAGATATTTTTGAAAGCTCCTAATATATCTGATGGTGACTCCAAAAATATATTAACTATTTAATCCTGATGCCATGGGCATACGTTCTGAAATTATTACGTACACCCGAACTTGTGTCACAGGCGTTACAAGAATAACATTTTAGCCAAAACGGAAGACCAGCGCTGGCTCTGATGGCAAAATGCTGAGTTTTGGCCGTTTCGAGACAAAACTTCGTGTTTACTGATCTGTTTTGTTTCTACTGTGTCTCGAATAAACGTTCTTCTTCTTCTTTTTTCTATAACTCAGTGACAATGTCAGCTTACCTCGTCAAGCTGATGAGCTGCGACTTGAGCAGCTTGAAGACCAGCCTGGCGTCTTCCTCCATGATGAGACCAGCCTTGGCCATGTCGTTGGCGACGTCCTGGCAGTCGTCACGCTCCATGTCGAAGTCGAATTGGATGGCCTCGTTTTCTTTGTGGGTGTATGATCTGTGGGTAATTTGACGATTTAATCTGGCTTCCGGTTGGTTACTTATAGATATGGACACTTAGTATCACGGCACATCACTGCACACGTGCAGTTACAATCGTAAATACGCTCAAAGATGTTATGGCGGTCGCTATTAGAGCATTTGTTCTGGATATTGGCTTAAATGCTATATTTTCCCGAGAGAAACCATTGAAACTCGAGAATAAATTCAAATTCTAAGTGAAGACAATAAAGTTTATTATTATTCGTACGTCCGTGATAACTTGAAAAAAAAAATATTTTAGTTTGTGTCATTTGTGAATGGTGGGAACACTAAAAAGTTACAGATATGTTTCAGACAACCCTACAGTAAACATGTTTGAGAATTTCGGTGCTAATCTCTTTTTGGGGTCTATGATCGTGAGACGGAACTGTATCTTGGCGATGTCGGAGGAGGTGACCATTGCTGGAAGTAGGCCTATCCTATTAACCATGCGTATAGGCGCATTAGGAAGTAAATGCTCATAATCGCCACGCTGGGCAAGCGGATTGGCGATCGCAGTTGGTGTCCACTATGATGATGCTGCTGCCCATCATCAATTCTTAATAAACAATGGTCAGTGACACTTCAATCCCTTAGTCGACTCTTGCGACACCCGCAGGAGGAGTTGAGGTGGTGACAAATGGGTCAAACGCAAACCCATGTTCGGAGTCTTTCCGGTGGACAATCTAAAAGTTAAGGCCTATAAAGCTTAATTTTCTTATGAAAGCCTTATCTTCATTAAGATGTACTCCTTTTTCATTGCGTTGTATAATAAAAATCAATACTACCTGTCCACAGGCTGTTAAGTATCGACCATAGGAAAGAAAAAGTGCGTGTTCAGCTGAACTGTGGAGCCCTCTTTCATGTGGCCAATAGTAAGCAACTGGTAGGAGTGTAGTCGTGATTTTTATCATACAATTCAACAGGAAAAGAGTGCCTTTAAAGGACAATAAGGGTTTAATAAGAAAATTAACTCTCATAGTCATAGCCCTTAACTTTTAAAATGTCCACCAGAAAGACTCATAACATGATTTTAAGTTTGACCCAAATGTATTCTTGGGTCAATCACTTTTTTTATGTCATTCGTTGCCATGGTTACGTTCTCCTGGGTCACCCTTAAAATCACAGTTTACCAGCATTCAAATTGACAAAAGTTTGAATTTTTTGAGTTATGTCGCCTTTCCAAGGTGGGTCATCCACTCATCATGATAATAGAGTGCGCATGATACTTTCGTCTAACAAACTATCCCACTGTTGTCCTCTGGGTGATGTGACAGAAAATCAACAAAAAAAAAAGTGATTGACCCTCTTACAGCCGTTACCACGCGGCTTAAGAATACGTTTTCACTCATATTTAGGAACTAACCTCTTCTTGGGGTCTATGATCTTGAGGCGGAACTGTATCTTGGCGATGTCGGAGGAGGTGACCAGATCTCGGCCCACGATCTCCAGCCTTAGTCCGATGTCTTCGCCGAAGAACTCGTGGTTCAGGAGATCCTTCACTTTTGGCCTGAGGACGAATTTGCAGTTAATTTTGGATAGCACAGTCTCAAGGTTTCTGTTAATGCGCAACAGCCAAAAATTTTTCAGGTGAGTACCTACAGGTTAATGTACAGCCGAGGCAATTTGATGTTTAGCACTTTGCGGTTCAAGGTAATTTAGTCGTGTAATATGTACTAAGCACGTCCAATATAAAGTAAGCCATAAACTCTCGACGACGCAAACATCCAATTGAAAACGTTTCAAAATTTTCGATGTCCCTAAATCGAAAACCATTTCGAGATATACGCATGTAGATCACAAAAATATTTTGCTTTTTTTTTCGCGATATTTTTGTTAAAAATCTTAAAAATAGTTTAAAGGGGAAGTGACGTCACATAGCTGATTCAGAGCTGCCACTATAACCAAAAAAATCTTGTGGTTGGAATGTCACTTGTGTTTGGCACATTTGGCACATTTGACACTTGTTACCGTTATTCGTCGTTTTCTTACGTGTATGAAACATCACTTGTGACGTCATTTAGCAGATTTTTGACGTTTGTAACTTACGCTCTTTCTGCTAGAAGTAGTAATAAAAAGGGATTTTCACACGAAAATAGCAAATTTTTGAAAAATAAAAAAATACGTGTATCTATTAATATCGAGTTCTTTCAAAACAGGCAATAAAAACTAGGACTAAAAAATATGAAATGTTGTCAATTTCCTGGAGCGTACAGTCAACAATACCCTCCAGCCACCCATATGCCTATTAAAAGGTCTCCCCTCAAACAAATGAAATCCTATTCTATTAAAATTCACTGGCTATTTTTATTGTCTAGGCGGCGGGAGGTAACATATACAGGGTGTTCCACGAGCCACTGAAAACCTTGAACGGGGTGATTTAGTAGGCTATACTGAACAACTTTTAATATGGGGCCAAACACGAAATCTAAAAAAAAAATTTGTCTTTTTCATACATTTTGACCGATTGATCACGACATTTTATATGAAAAAAGCAATTTTTTTTTGAGATTTCTGGGTTAGCTCCTTAGTAAAAGTTATCCTGTTTAACCTACCAAATCACCCCGTTCAAGGTTTTCAGTGGCTCGTGGAACACCCTGTATAAACCTATTGGATATTAAACTCATATTATAACTCTTTTTGGTAGGAAGAGAGAAAATAAGCTTCTAATAGTAATATTTTAATTAAATGGAGATCTGAAAAGCATATCAAGCGTATATGCTAAAATTGCTAAATAAACATTGTTTTTTGTAAGGACCATACTCAATAAAATCAGCACGCAAAATTTCAACGCGTTCAGAAAAATATGAAATTTTCTGAGGAGCAATGTCAGACTAAGGTAAAAGTGGGAATACTAACCGATCCGCTTTATCTGGCTTTATGCAGGATTCGATGATGTCTTTCACTTCAGGTATCGTCACCTTGTCCAAACTCTGCGGTTTCACCCCCTGCGAACAAAAAAAATATCTTATCATTAAATTCGATTAGGATCACGAGTGTAACGACAAGTCCGAAACGTCAGGATAATATTAAACATAAGTTTACGTGGTTAAGACCAGTTTGTCGTTAAAATATGAAAAAAAAAATTAGTACAGATGGTGCGTTTTCACGCTCTAGTGCGAGAAGTGGCTCATTTTACGTCAGGTCCAAAACTTCGGGGGACCACCTGTACTAAAAAACGTCGTACGAGACACGTGCAAAAAGGAAATTCGTAACTCGTGTCGATCTAAAACACTCCCTTCGGTCGTGTTTTAAAACATAGCCACTCGTTTCGAATTTCATGTTTTTCGCACTTGTGTCGTAATCTTATTCATCAGTTTCTAATTATCTAATTTGACTGTACACACTATCGACAAAATATTAACCCGTTAATTCACAAAAATCTCCTAACTTAACAGCCGATAAATATCAATGTCAGAGACAAACAATACTTATCAACCTCCCCCCCCCAATCAGAGCGATTAAAGTGTTGTCCACTTTTAAAATCAAATGTCGTGTACACCTTTTCCAAAAACAATTGTAAGGGCGGAAAATATTAATTTAAATCAGATTTATTTATTTATATTATTATTATTCTTTTTCCTTTTTTTTTCTCTTTCGGTTGACTAACCACTCGCTGGCGTCTGTCGGCACTCTTTTTAGTTTTTAGTTTTAAGTTTAGTTTGTAAGATTTTAGTGTTACTGTTTTAGTTTAAGTTGGGTCCCCACTGAAAACCAGCGCCATGGTTTACCGTGGCAACATGCTGAGTGGGGATCCCTTTTAACGTCTAAACTTTGTTACTTTTTGTGTGTTTTATCTGCTGTGTTTGTGGCGTTAAATAAATGTATTTTCTTTCTTTCTTTCTTTCTTTACTTATCAGCTTGCTAAGTTAGGACTAGGGCGTCTACCGGTATTTTTGTATGGAACCCGGTATTGCCCATATCAAAAATACCGGTATTGGAAGCCCTAGTTAGGACATTAAGAGAAGTTTATGAATAAGGGGGTAAGCCAATAATTTAGAATAAATATAGAAACTGCGCGGTGACGGGAGTAAGAATTTGTCACCACCCCAACGTCTACAACTGACGTCCACCGCCTAGTCTAGTGGTCCCCACGTCGGGGCCACGCTGTATACTCACCGAGACGACCTTCTTGTAGATCTGGGCCGGGCCGCTGCACTCGGAGTATGGGTACTCGCCGGTTGCCATCTCGAGCATGCACATGCCGAACGCTACACGTCCATGGCCTAGTCTAGTGGTCCCCACGTCGGGGCCACGCTGTATACTCACCGAGACGACCTTCTTGTAGATCTGGGCCGGGCCGCTGCACTCGGAGTAGGGGTACTCGCCGGTTGCCATCTCGAGCATGCACATGCCGAACGCTACACGTCCACCGCCTCGTCTAGTGGTCCCCACGTCGGGGCCACGCTGTATACTCACCGAGACGACCTTCTTGTAGATCTGGGCCGGGCCGCTGCACTCGGAGTAAGGGTACTCGCCGGTTGCCATCTCGAGCATGCACATCCCGAACGCGTATACGTCCACGGATTCGTCGTAGTGCTCTTCGTACATTTCGGGGGCCATGAATTCGGGGGTGCCTGTCGAAAAGGATACTATGAGAAATACGAAAAACAGTCAAACAACCCTGCTTTTAATATTTACTTCGGTTACCGCGAGGATTAAATGAAATAAAACTATGAAAACTGATAAACTCGCGTATATTAACTAATTTTAACTTCATTCCGAGTTGCGAACACTTTACAGGGTTCGTGGTCGTGTCATACTTCCTGGCGGTGACATGGTGTCGTACAGTATTCAAACTAACATCAAAAAAATGTACATTAAATGTACGAAATTGTACGCTAATTAAAAAAAAATATACTACACGTACGAGACGAGAAAACAGTGTCAATCCGTCACCGCTAGGAAGCATACTTCCTGGCGGGGGCTATTTATTTTGTTATGTTGCGGCCGAATTTTCAATGGGCATGTCAATCAGAAAATATGTACGAGAAATGTACGTTCTGGTTCTAAAACATTTTTGGGTATATCTATCTCATAGGTGTTTTAATTTGGTACTAAAAACATTTCAATGGAACTTGATTTATTTAACGTGTTTGATCAATTATATACATCAATAAGTGGCAAGTAATCGTCGTCGTACATATTTATGCGTGTACAGTCACGTCTAATAATATGTATACATTTCGGAACGTATGTCAAAGGCATAAGGATCAAAATTGTATACATATTATTAGAGCCGACCGTACATATCTATTATTACATTCCCTACTGTTTCCCTATTAATCAACATTGTAAATAACTTCTGCGCGTAATGATATAGGGAATAGGAGTATGATTCGTTATATTAGAAACGAGAAACTATTTCTACGGAGATATTCAGCAATACCAGAACGTACATTTTTCGTACATATTTTTTAACTGACATGCCCATTGAAAACTCGGCCGCAACATAACAAAATAAATAGCCCCCGCCAGGAAGTATGCTTCCTAGCGGTGACGGATTGACACCGTTTTCTCGTCTCGTACGTGTAGTACAATTTTTTTTAATTAGCGTACAATTTCGTACATTTCATGTACATTTTTTTTATGTTAGTTTGAATACTGTACGACACCATGTCACCGCCAGGAAGTATGACACTCGTGGTCTGCGGATGACTCAAACGTCGGAATGAAGCTAAAATTAGTTAATATACGCGAGTTTATCCGTTTTCATAGTTTTATAACCCTGATTTTGTTAGGAAGTATGATTTATTTCGTCATTGCACATTATCAGTACCTATAAATACGCGAAAATCATGAAGCTCGTAACGAGTGGCGATAAATTAAAACACGACCGAAGGGAGTGTTTCTAATTGTCACGAATCACATATTTCCATTCACCGACGTTTGCTCCTTGACATAAACATCACTCCTTGACTCCTTGACATAAAATGAAAAGCGCGTAAAAAATGCAGTATCTGTACTGAAAACTATTAGTAATGTAAATTGAGACTAGCGATGAAAATGGCGAAAGAATCATGTTATTTCTTTCGGAAGTTTCGAATCTTTCCTATGAATTACTTTCCAAAAAAATAAAACTAACGTTAGTCTGCCTTTGACGCAAATATACTACACTTCACGTTCACGTCACATAGACCATTGATAAACGCCTCAAAAAAAATCGCCATTTGTAATATAAAATATAAAATAATAATGAAAAACTCAGATGCGAAAGATTCAATCGAAGATCCGTAACGAAGGATACAGTATTTTATTGAAAAATACAGGGGATTTTGAAAGACACATGTATCTTCCGTGAAATTTTCATAGCTGATTCAGACTCACCAATAACAGACTTGGCGAAGCTGCGATTCTTGAGCGTGGCGAGCCCGAGGTCGCCGATCTTGACGCTGCCTGTCGTGCCAGTTATGAAGATATTATCGCATTTCAGATCTCTGCACAAAAAGACAGCCTTTAGACACAATCTCCTAAACAACTACAACTCATAACGGGGTATTTACCATGTAATGCAGTTTCAGATCCCGATATTGCCAATTATAGGCACGCTCGCTAATTCCGTCGGCGCCGTGTAAGTTATATAGAATCGGTTGCTTGAATGATATATCACCTAAAAAATGTGGTAGACGGGTTATTTTTATTCATCCTATAAAACGTTATAAACTGAGAAATATCAACTCTGTAGAATGAAAGTGGAAAACTTTTCCATCTGATTTGTATACGTTGAAAAATGCTACAAAATAGATGATGTAGTAAAAAAAAATTTGCCTTCGTATTTTCACGGAAACAGCCGAAATTATCTGTCTCAATTAGCTTCAGAGTAGTGGATACTAAAGTTCATTGTGACAGTGATATTACTGATAATAATTCGGACGTTTCTGTTAAGGTGCATTTAGACCAAACGAGCATTCGCTCAATCTATTCCCCACTCTACGAAATCAACGAATTTCGACGAATCACGTTTAGTGTAACGAACGAATTTCGTAGAGTGGGGGATAGAATGAGCGAATGCTCGTTTGATCTAAATGCCGAAGCTTAAAAGCCGAAGGTAAAGGATTTTACGCTCTATTAGTATTTAAAAAAATCTGGTCTTAACACAAAAGGTAACATTACCTGTATTTATTTTACTTCTTATACCTAAACCAATATTTAAATATCAGCTAAGGACGTAAATTCGAAGAGTGACAGTTATGACTTGCCTATGGATTATAGGAGGAGTCCTAGAATGTAGAAAGTTGAGGCCCTTGAGGATCTGACGGCACCAGGACTTCAGCACTTTCGGGTTGATTCGCTTGAATCTTCGAAGGTAGCTGTGGAAGACAACAGTAATTAACACAAGAATACTAACTTTATGCTCTAACATGAACCAAAAAAACAACTGAAGGGTCCACGGGAAGAACATGTCTAGTCAATTCAAATTACAGAAGGAAAAACCACCTTACTTTTAACAGAATAAGGTGTGAATTTGCCCGGATTTTTTAAGCACTGGACATGTTTTTTCCGTGGACCCTTCAACTGTTCTTTTGTATGGATAAAATACCGGTATCCGGTTCCTGGACTGTACAGTCACCACATGGGAATGTTGAGCCACTTGGCAATGGATGCAATTTGGTCGTGTAATATTATGGGTTCGGTATTATTCGTTAGTAGGCACGATCGCGACATTACCGATGTTCCTCGATGATATGTCAGTCAAATAGGCACGATGTTGGGGTGCTGCAGCTTCCTCAGCATCTGCTTCCTCCCGGAACCGGAGACGGTCTTGTTCAACTAGAGACAACTCACGCTTTAAGTGTGACGGTCTTGTTCAACTAAAGACAACTCACGCTTTAAGTGTCCCGGACAGCATGAGCTCGGTGATGAGCACAATGTTCTTCTTCTTGGCGACCACCCCCTCCCAGTAGTTGTAGAAGACGATGTTGGGGTGCTGCTGCTTCCTCAGCATCTGCTTCCTCCCGGAACCGGAGACGGTCTTGTTCGACTAGAGACAACTCACGCTTTAAGTGTGACGATCTTGTTCAACTAGAGACAACTCACGCTTTAAGTGTGACGGTCTTGTTCAACTAGAGACAACTCACGCTTTAAGTGTGACGGTCTTGTTCAACTAGAGACAACTCACGCTTTAAGTGTGACGGTCTTGATCAACTAGAGACAACTCACGCTTTAAGTGTGACGGTCTTGTTCAACTAGAGACAACTCACGCTTTAAGTGTGACGGTCTTGTTCAACTAGAGACAACTCACGCTTTAAGTGTGACGGTCTTGTTCAACTAGAGACAACTCACGCTTTAAGTGTCCCGGACAGCATGAGCTCGGTGATGAGCACAATGTTCTTCTTCTTGGCGACCACCCCCTCCCAGTAGTTGTAGAAGACGATGTTGGGATGCTGCAGCTTCCTCAGCATCTGCTTCCTCCCGGAACCGGAGACTTGTTCAACTAGAGACAACTCACGCTTTAAGTGTGACGGTCTTGTTCAACTAGAGACAACTCACGCTTTAAGTGTCCCGGACAGCATGAGCTCGGTGATGAGCACAATGTTCTTCTTCTTGGCGACCACCCCCTCCCAGTAGTTGTAGAAGACGATGTTGGGGTGCTGCAGCTTCCTCAGCATCTGCTTCCTCCCGGAACCGGAGACGGTCTTGTTCAACTAGAGACAACTCACGCTTCAAGTGTGACGGTCTTGTTCAACTAGAGACAACTCACGCTTTAAGTGTGACGGTCTTGTTCAACTAGAGACAACTCACGCTTTAAGTGTGACGGTCTTGTTCAACTAGAGAACTCACGCTTTAAGTGTGACGGTCTTGTTCAACTAGAGACAACTCACGCTTTAAGTGTGACTGTCTTGTTCAACTAGAGACAACTCACGCTTTAAGTGTGACGGTCTTGTTCAACTAGAGACAACTCACGCTTTAAGTGTGACGGTCTTGTTCAACTAGAGAACTCACGCTTTAAGTGTGACGGTCTTGTTCAACTAGAGACAACTCACGCTTTAAGTGTGACGGTCTTGTTCAACTAGAGACAACTCACGCTTTAAGTGTGACGGTCTTGTTCAACTAGAGACAACTCACGCTGTAAGTGTGACGGTCTTGTTCAACTAGAGACAACTCACGCTTTAAGTGTCCCGGACAGCATGAGCTCGGTGATGAGCACAATGTTCTTCTTCTTGGCGACCACCCCCTCCCAGTAGTTGTAGAACACGATGTTGGGATGCTGCAGCTTCCTCAGCATCTGCTTCCTCCCGGAACCGGAGACGGTCTTGTTCAACTAGAGACAACTCACGCTTTAAGTGTGACGGTCTTGTTCAACTAGAGACAACTCACGCTGTAAGTGTGACGGTCTTGTTCAACTAGAGACAACTCACGCTGTAAGTGTGACGGTCTTGTTCAACTAGAGACAACTCACGCTTTAAGTGTGACGGTCTTGTTCAACTAGAGACAACTCACGCTTTAAGTGTCCCGGACAGCATGAGCTCGGTGATGAGCACAATGTTCTTCTTCTTGGCGACCACCCCCTCCCAGTAGTTGTAGAACCGCACGATGTTGGGATGCTGCAGCTTCTTCAGCATGTCTGCTTCCTCCCGGAACCGGAGACGCTCGGTCTTGTTTAGCTTTTTCTCCTAGAGATTTGGAAAGATAATACCGAATAAGTATTATCAAACCGGAATCAGAAAGGGATTCGAAAGTACTGTTGACACAACAAATGACACAACATTTGCCAAGAAAAGAGTTGTTTATAGATGTAGTGAGTGATTAATTATTGTCTGTAAGTCTCTGCCCTTAAACTATGAATATATGAAAATAACTATGAATATATCCTAGATTGACTTATACGTTTTGTGTCAACAGTACTTTCGAATCCCATTCTAATCGCGGTTTGATAATATAAAGAGTCTTTTCTATTTCTGTATATTATCCTCGTAAGGCCGGGCCATACAAAAACATTCAAAATTTAGGCAATTCCACGAAAGATTGTTATGAAAGTGACCAATTTCTCGCGTGTGTGTATTTATTAATTGTGTAAATTTTACTGTTAGTATATTTAGACATCTAAATTATACTTATAAAATGTACCGCTTAAACTTGAACCTTGATAAGTAAATAAACAGACGAGGAAACTTCATCACTAAAATGCAATCGAATTAATAAATTTCTCAGACAATGCAAACGTTACAAAAACACTGTCAAATGAAACATAAAGCAAAAAAAAAGGTTTCACAGCTGATAGTCGTTCATGGAAACTTCGTTAGCGCGACACAGGCAAGTTCAGCGCCACCTATCGGCAAGTAGACGTACCAGCAGCTCGCACCAAGCGACGGCCACTCCGGTCTGCGTGTCGAGCCCGTGGTACACGGTCTTGAACGAGCCGCGGCCGACCTCCTTGTCGTATTTGAAGAACCTATGAACATAGAAGACGATTTATAGAATACATAGGTGGATAAGTTTTTATACTCGATATCTGTCTGTGCTATAACGTGTAATTTCTAAAAAAAACTGTCATATCTTTTAGTTATTCTTCGTCACTTGGATAACTGAATAGGCGAACAGCAACAATTATTTTAAACATTAGATGTTTTTTGTCAGCCTCCGTAGCCTAGTTGGTAGTGACCCTGCCTACGAAGCTGGAGGTTCCGGGTTCGAACCCTGGCGAGGGCATTATTTGTGTATTTATTCTTGGTCATGGCTGTCTACGTATTTAAGTATTTATATGTATCTATTTATTATATATATCGTCGCTGGGTAACCACATCACAAGCCTTAATTGAGCTTACCGTGGAACCAGGTCGATTTGTGTAAGATGTCCCAGATATTTATTTATTATTATTATTATTTATTTATTAAACACCAAAGAAAAAATACCGAAGTTTACCAACGCTGGCAGTGTGATATCATACACACCTCCGGTGTTGAAATATTTTAGTTTTTTTTTGTCAAAAGAAATTTACATTTCACTTATTAGAAGAAACTTATTACTTTAAAAAATATTAAATAAAAACAATTTAAGTTGTTCCACAAAAAAGCGCCCATGATGTCGTTCGGCCCATTTAAATCATCCGAGACACAAATATTTGGCACCTCTCTTCTCTTACTAGCATCTTAGATACAGAAGAAAATATGTATTGTATCGACGCCAATACTAAACCGGCTCGAGTATTAACACCCTTTTATGTATTAAATCTTACCTGCCGCAAGGAGACACCCCTATAGGTTCCTCCTCATCTTCATCAGGTTTCTGCTTGTCTTTCTGCAGATCTAGCTTATCAAGCTCCAGGTCTCCGTAAACTAGCCCTGAAAATAATAATCGACAATTAGTAAGGCGCAAATAAAGTACAAGATGCTCAGCCAAGTTGCCAATCGCTAATCGCTATCGTAGTTTTCCCTCTATCACTCTTTCATATTAGTGCGACAAAGACAGTTAGCTGCCTTTCTTTTACGATTGACGATTAAGCGTTAGCGATTCGCAACTTGTCTAAGCACCCAGATGTAGTAAACAATCTTTTCCCTCTGTATTCTGTGGCCAGCATTATACCTGTGAGTTCATACATGTGAAGTGTGTGATGAAGCTATACTATGGAATTACTAATTAGATATTGATATACACCTCTCAATCCCAGTCTAACGGAACGTCTTTTTTTTGGAGTCGTGTCCACTATGATAATGATGCTACCTATCATTAATTCCTGGAGTGCCTAGTGACAGATCCATCACAATCCAATTGGACTATAATATAAAATAATTCTAGTAATTAATCAACAATCAAAGGAATATGGGCAGATTTGTATGAAGAGTGGACCAAAAACCAACAGATCTGAAAATGGTGTCATTAAATAGGTATTTACATTTTTTTCATTTCATTCTATGGGCCCTATGTTCAATTCCATTGCAAAACGGAGATATTTGTATTTTAGTCAGAGAAAATACTATGATAAATGATGTCTGGGCGACGGTGATTTACTAAAAGAGTGCCCGCAGAACGCCTGACTCATATAAAATTATCCAATGTAATTCAACTTTGCATCTATAGAATGAAATAAAGTTCCTAAGCAGACCTTTTTAATGACACTACTCCCAGCTGTTGGTTTTTGACGCATAGTCCTTTATGACAGCGTGGTCCAGGGGTTAATCTTCAATAAATAACACTGGCCTACACACATTTTGGTGCCCAATATTTTAGACACGATTTTAGGTACATTTTGTGCGTGGATTCTAATATTCTACTCACTTTTTACATATGAGCTCTAGTTTAAAACATACAAAAAAAAAAGTTTTCTTTTAATCTTGATATTAGCAATTCAGCACGCTCTTTTGAAAGATTTAAGACTCTGATAAGATCACTAAGCTCGCTTTGTAAAAAGTTTCAGGATTTTCATGCTTCTCTATTGTAATTTTCTTCTTCAGAAATTTCCATATGATTGTTCTGACATTCCTGTATTTTTCGATGAAAAGCTGGTGTTGGAATAGTATCTGAATGAGGAATAGCTCTAATTGCTGAAAAAATATTGGAGTACTTCCAATTGCTGCCATTTTTATTGTTAATGCATACAAAAAAAACAGTCACACCGATGATTTTTTTGTTCTCGCCAAATCATTGGGGCCCCAGACTTCAATGATCTTCGCGATCTTTTTTCCCATTGCCGCAGATGTTCATTGCACGTCTTGCGAACAATATGAGGCACCTACACTCTATCCTCATACATGTACATTTGGAGCATTGCTCTCTATGGCTGTGAAACGTGGACCTTGACGCAACGGGATAGGGAGATATTGCAGGCTTTTGAGATGTGGTGTTGGCGAAGGTTAGAAAAGATCAGTTGGACAGAGAAAAAGACTAATGAAGAGGTACTGGGTATAGTCCAAGAAAGAAGAACATTATTAAAAGTGATTGAAAATAGAAGAGGAAAAATGATAGGTCATTTACTTCGTCATGATGACTTCATTAAAGTTTTAATCGAAGGAAAGATAGAAGGAAAAAGAAAAAGAGGAAGACCACGGGGAGCCTACATGGAGCAATTGAAGGAAACTATAGAAGTTGAAACGTATAGAGAGCTGAAGGAAAAGGCAGATAATAGAATAGAATGGAAATTACTCCACCGACAAGAGCCAAGCTCTTAAATAAATGATGATGATGACACTTTATCCTGATGGCGAATTTCAAGACCGAAGTAAGAAAAATACAAGCGATTTACCGTGTCGTTAATTGAATTCGTTTATTTTTCATTATGTATTCACAGCAAACGTAGCAAATTATATAAGGATCGTTAGTACAAGATCTAAACTTTCTTCCCATTATATATTTTATACGATAACCGTCATAGAAGTTCTTTTAAAATTGACTGATTTTGAATAAACCCAGAAAAAAATTAAACAAAGATTGTGGGTAAACCAGAGCTATCAGATGACATCCTTTAGCAGAAATATAGTTCATAATACCTACCTTTTCGGCCAAAGTCACAAACAGATCGGCACCAAACACAAAAAGTTTTTTTGTAGGCCAGTGTAAATTGTACATGACACCGCAATCTTAGTTACCGTTGGCAGGTTTGGTGGGCTCTGCCCCCTCCTCTTCCACTTCGGGCCCTTCCGGTCTCACTGCTGTTGCTATTTCTATGTTTTCTTCCTGCAAGACGACAATACATTTATTAACAATATTAGGAAAGGTAGGTTGGATTCCCATTTAAATACAAAATTTAACTGTCTTGATACTCATTCATACTAAAATGACTGTCACACAGCCATGCTACAGCTCTTGAATAAGGTCCTATTATATGGAGGCCAACTATCCAGCTGACTGCGCCTTAAAAAAACCTGAGTAACCCAAGTCAAATCATGGTGAAGTTTTTTAGATTATTCTTTCCACTTTCTTTCCAATTTAGGAGTTCTCAAGAGTTTAAGAAGATTACCCTAGCACTACAAGTAACTCCAACCATTTCTTAATGACATTGATTATAAGGAGATGAGTAGACATTCGAAATGTAGTTGCAATAAACTTCTGCTATGGATGCTGGAATGACGATCATACAAAAAAAACTTGAAATCAACATATTTTTCGAAGCATTAAAGAGTTGTTCCCGCTGTCGTCAAGCAGGCTTAGCACATGATCGGTGCGACAGTATGTCGCCGCGAGATAGATCTCCCGTCCTTGACTAGCTATGTTAACAAAAGAGGGACGGATAAGACTATCTCGCGGCGAGATACTGTCGCGCCAATCATGTGCTAAGCGTACAGCTCGGGGTCGCAGAGACCCGCCCCGGGTGTGTGGTATACCTACCAGGTCCTGCTCGGAGATGAACGCGTCGTCTTCTAGCCTCGCCACGAGCTTGTTCCCGCTGTCGTCCAGCTCGGGGTCGCAGAGACCCGCCCCGGGTGTGTGGTATACCTACCAGGTCCTGCTCGGAGATGAACGCGTCGTCTTCTAGCCTCGCCACGAGCTTGTTCCCGCTGTCGTCCAGCTCGGGGTCGCAGAGACCCGCCCCGGGTGTGTGGTATACCTACCAGGTCCTGCTCGGAGATGAACGCGTCGTCTTCTAGCCTCGCCACGAGCTTGTTCCCGCTGTCGTCCAGCTCGGGGTCGCAGAGACCCGCCCCGGGTGTGTGGTATACCTACCAGGTCCTGCTCGGAGATGAACGCGTCGTCTTCTAGCCTCGCCACGAGCTTGTTCCCGCTGTCGTCCAGCTCGGGGTCGCAGAGACCCGCCCCGGGTGTGTGGTATACCTACCAGGTCCTGCTCGGAGATGAACGCGTCGTCTTCTAGCCTCGCCACGAGCTTGTTCCCGCTGTCGTCCAGCTCGGGGTCGCAGAGACCCGCCCCGGGTGTGTGGTATACCTACCAGGTCCTGCTCGGAGATGAACGCGTCGTCTTCTAGCCTCGCCACGAGCTTGTTCCCGCTGTCGTCCAGCTCGGGGTCGCAGAGACCCGCCCCGGGTGTGTGGTATACCTACCAGGTCCTGCTCGGAGATGAACGCGTCGTCTTCTAGCCTCGCCACGAGCTTGTTCCCGCTGTCGTCCAGCTCGGGGTCGCAGAGACCCGCCCCGGGTGTGTGGTATACCTACCAGGTCCTGCTCGGAGATGAACGCGTCGTCTTCTAGCCTCGCCACGAGCTTGTTCCCGCTGTCGTCCAGCTCGGGGTCGCAGAGACCCGCCCCGGGTGTGTGGTATACCTACCAGGTCCTGCTCGGAGATGAACGCGTCGTCTTCTAGCCTCGCCACGAGCTTGTTCCCGCTGTCGTCCAGCTCGGGGTCGCAGAGACCCGCCCCGGGTGTGTGGTATACCTACCAGGTCCTGCTCGGAGATGAACGCGTCGTCTTCCAGCCTCGCCACGAGCTTGTTCCCGCTGTCGTCCAGCTCGGGGTCGCAGAGACCCGCCCCGGGTGTGTGGTATACCTACCAGGTCCTGCTCGGAGATGAACGCGTCGTCTTCTAGCCTCGCCACGAGCTTGTTCCCGCTGTCGTCCAGCTCGGGGTCGCAGAGACCCGCCCCGGGTGTGTGGTATACCTACCAGGTCCTGCTCGGAGATGAACGCGTCGTCTTCCAGCCTCGCCACGAGCTTGTTCCCGCTGTCGTCCAGCTCGGGGTCGCAGAGACCCGCCCCGGGTGTGTGGTATACCTACCAGGTCCTGCTCGGAGATGAACGCGTCGTCTTCTAGCCTCGCCACGAGCTTGTTCCCGCTGTCGTCCAGCTCGGGGTCGCAGAGACCCGCCCCGGGTGTGTGGTATACCTACCAGGTCCTGCTCGGAGATGAACGCGTCGTCTTCTAGCCTCGCCACGAGCTTGTTCCCGCTGTCGTCCAGCTCGGGGTCGCAGAGACCCTGCCCGGAGCTGCGGCGTCGGTAGCCGCCCACGCTCACGCCCACTGGTTGGTTTGCCTGCAAACATCAAGAATTTATTGGGTAAAGTAGACGTGGTGGCGAAAGAGTACAAATTGTTATTAACCCTTTAAGCCCAAGCGTCATCATATGATGACGAAAGTACATAAGCACTTCAAATGCCTGGGGCTCGATGGGTTAAAAGACAATCCCGAAAGGAATCCTAGGATAGGATAGGATAAAAAACGTGGTTTCGACTTTGTTACCATTGTATAGAGTCGAAAAGTGGTAGATCACATCTTTTGTCCTATCCTGTGTCCATTCCTTAAATTACACAAGAATCCACACTTTGGAGGAAGCCACACATGTACCTAATATTTATTTTTGAGCTTACAAACAATTGTCAAAAAATCCTCTTGTATTTCGACGTCGTAAAATGAAATACTATTATACTTGCCATTAATGGCGATGAAAATTTTAACACAAACAATAAATCAAAGATGAAGATGCCCATTCATACATGGCTGGAAATATGATTAATTATAAGCTCATAAAGTATCAAGTTCTAAACCGAATTGCGATTTATAATGATTTGAGCACTTATGTTTCGTTATACTATTTGGAATTAATAAAATGCAATCTATGCTTATAAAAGAAGATCCTGACTGATATATCAGCGAATAGGCTCCTGCGCTTTAGCTTTCTCGAAAGCTTGTAACTTGTAATACAAGTGGAAGTCCTTATCTAATTAATAGTGTTAAAAAGAGACTTCCACTTGAATTACAAGTTACAAGCTTTCGAGAAACGGCCCCTGGTCGTAGAAAATCCAAATTTGGCACATAAGTTCCTTATACGCACATTTGCCACTCACTCTTTCTCATCATTGCAGCAATTCAGCTTACGACCGTATTATGCAAATACATTACCGAGCAGTCAATGAATTATATTGAGCATCTGAAGTGAAGGTATAGTACTCGTACTTACCACGCTGGTGGTGAGGGAGTTGAGCATGTCGAAGGTGTTGCTGGGCTGGGTGTGGATGATGGCCAGCGCATTGTACGGCCGCGGACCCAGCGCCGGCTTCAGTACGCCCACCTCTCCTGGGACCACCACCTGCAAACAGACAAGTCGATAACCCGTCAATCTTCAAGTAAAGGGTGAATGCACCTTCTGGGAGAACTCCATCGTAGGCGGTGGCCTCGGTTAGTATGTGGACATGAGTAAGCCCATTAAAAAAAACGCATTTGTGTGGGAGGCTACCTGCGTAGACTCTGGTACCGTCCTCTGTTCAACGAATATTTATAGGTTTATTACGATATAGCTTTACGACGACTGAAGACGACCAGGACATATGAGCACACCTTATAGATGTTCATTGGATTTCGGGCGGTGCCGATCCATATAGCATGATCCTATAGCACAATTTTCCGAGTCGCCTGTCAGTTCACACATTTTGTCGTAGCGAGGGTGAGAAACGCATGAACGGACAGACTTCAAAAGATGTGCTAGCTCGCTGGGGGAGGTCTATGTCCAGCAGTGTGAGTCCAACTGAAGAAGCCCACAGCTGCTCAACTTGAAGGTGTTCTCCTTGCCGTGCACGGTCTTCTCTTTGGGCAGCACAGCGGGCTTCAGGTGGTGCGCGTGCGCCGCGAACCCGTGCCCGTGGAGCCCTGACGTCATCTGCACTCGATCTCATGATCTGAGGATTCGCCTGCAGTTCATACATTTTCGCAACAAGCGAGTGCAAGATGTGCTATCCCCTTAGGACTATATAGAGAAGAGGCTAGTCCAGCAGTAGATGTGTATCAGCTATAGATGACCACGGGAGATGAGCTCACTTTAAAGATCGTCGATGGATGAGGACAGCGCGAGAATGATCTATATGCCATTGTCTGGAGAAGGTCTATATCCAGATAAAAAACAGCACTGATGATGTATTACTACTCACCTGGATTATATGTGGACGGCGCTCGATCGATCTAACATGGCATGATCTGAAGATTCGCGTGTCAGTTTCTAGGGAGAGGCATAGGCCTCTTTGGCTTTGGCATAGTTTCAGCAGTGGAAGTCCAGCTGAAGAAGCCTACGGCTGCTCACCTTGAAGGTCTTCTCCTTGCCATGCACGGTCTTCTCCTTGGGCAGCACGGCGGGCTCCAGGTGGTGCGCGGGCGCCGCTATCCCGTGCCCGTGGAGCCCTGACGTCATCTGCGCAATAGCACATAAATAAATAAATAGACTATGACTAGTAGTAGTTGTAAAACACTTAATTGTACACAGAATATTTTACAACAGAGTTATAAAGAAATTTAGGTACAGTCACAGGCAAAATAAGGTGTATATCATCTCCTATGTGGTAAGTCAAAAATGGACCAATTTAAAATATACCCTGAAAAGAAAATTCAAATTTCTAATTACATTGGTGACTGACGTCCTTTCTGGTCGTCTCCACATTTGAGGAGATATAAAATGTCCCAGTGAGTGCCTAATTATAATATTTTTTCTACTCCCGTACTTTAATCTGTTATTTACATTATTAGCGGGGGACAAATGTGGAAATGACGAATTAGGAAAACTAATTTTAAGATTTATGAGGCTGTCATAAATAACGCGACTAATAATAGGAGTACATTTTCATAGAAAATGGCTTTAAAAATACTTACTGATTTCAAACAGATTTTTAATGAGATAAGATTTCTTAAATCGATTTTAACTTGTTAATAATAATGACATTTGTATCCGATCCCAAAAAATAGAACATCATTATTAGGGGGGTTAGTAAAAACGAAATTTTTGAACGTTTAAAAACTAAAATTATTGAAACACAAATTACAAATTTAAAATAGTCATTTACATTATTAGCGGGGGACAAATGTGGAAATGGCAGATAAGGAAAACTAATTTTAAGATTTATGAGGCTGTCATAAATAACGCGACTAATAATAGGAGTACATTTTCATAGAAAATGGCTGTAAAAATACTTACTGATTTCAAACAGATTTTTAATGAGATAATATTTCTTAAATCGATTTTAACTTGTTAATAATAATGACATTTGTATCCGATCCCAAAAAATAGAACATCATTATTAGGGGGGTTAGTAAAAACGAAATTTTTGAACGTTTAAAAACCAAAATTATTGAAACACAAATTACAAATTTAAAATAGTACACACAAGTTACGACACAAGTGCGAAAAACAGGAAATCCGAAACGAGTGTCTCGTACGACGTTTTTTACGAGTAGCACAGATGACCCTCCGAAGTTTATGGACCTGACGTAAAATGAGCCACTTTTTTTTTATATCCATAATAGGTAGACGTTCTACCACGACCTGCTGGTAAGTGATGATGCAGTCTACGGTGGAGCACGCTTACCTATGAGATACCTATTCACTCTTGCCTTGAAGATATTCAGATTGTACACATCTCGCACTAGAGCCTAAAAAAGGCACCATCTGTACTAAAAAATCTGTTTTGTAATCACCAAATTGGCAGCATCTTCTTTGGAAAATTGCAACTGAGCCGAAATGTTGGGCCTTAAGTATAAATCGGAGTAAAGTTCAAGGGGCCCAGGGTATCTTCGTTATCCGTGAACAGAAAGTTAATGCAGGTAAATACCTAACCCGTTTTATTATTCTGAGAAAGCAATTATACAATTACTATTAATATTTCTAGTATACTACACACGGGAATATATTACAGACTGGTTTTCTGTCAATTATGCTTCATGTTCATGGTTATATTATATGTAATTATCTATATTAAGTAGGTAATAATTTATCATAATATACTATTATGTCCTATACATCTCATACTCTATATTTATGTATTTATCTCTGAGCCTTTGATTCATGGAATAAACTTATTTAATTCATTCATTATGAGCTGTAAGATAAGTACTTAAACTATACTATTTATTTATTTTTTTGTGAAATATAGTGCTCAAATATACTATATATTATGCATTGTTAAATAAAACATAATAATTGCAAAATTAAATAAATCCTTGCATAATTTAGGTCATTACTATATATGTTTCTTTCTTTATTCAGAAACAAACGATCTTTTACAGAAGGTATCAGCATTTTATAATTATTCCCTTAGTTTCCTTAGTTGAAACATAAGTATTCACTGAAATCCTTTAAAAATATATTTTTTTATAAATCATATTTATTTTCAGATAGTTTTATTACTTATCTTATTATTATATAATTAATCGAATAAATACTTAAAAACGTATTTCATCATATTTCATTCATCTAAATTCGAATTTACCGTCTTTTCTTACTCCCAAAAGATTTCGTAACACAAAAATTATAACATTAAATTTTGTTTTCCGTAAAGCCTTTAACTATGCAATTTTTTTTTGCATTCTATCGAAACGTGAAAGAAGTGGATACATTTATTTGTAGTCAACTGTACCTAGAGACTAAACACAAGAAAAGCACCTGTTATGATTAGCAATGAGCCATGTTCGCGGAAGCATTGTACAATCTCGAAGGGTTTGCGATAACCTGACCGTGTTACAGAATGCACCGTTTTCCGCACGCCACATTAACTAGTACAGTCGACATTAGGGCTTGTGCATAAATCACGCGAGGTCTAATAGAGAGGGGACCACGAAAATATCACGAAAGATCACGCAAGGGTAGTAGTACACCAAACGAAGGAAACTCAGAGGAAAAAACTCGTGTTTATACAAGAGAAAAAAAAATTTTTTTTTTTGGTGGTATTTGGCATTAAGTCTCATAATCATTTTTGTTTATTTTGATATCTGGAATGCATACTTAAAATCTTTTGGAATGCTCGCGCCCGGGCGCGCCCTGTATGCTTATTTGTAAAAATAAAATTCCTAACTATCTTCTAAACCTAAAATATTCTCATAATCATTGTCAAAAGACTTTAACTATGCATTCTAGACATCAAAACAAACAAAAAATATTATGAGACCTAATGTCAAATACAACCAAAAAAAAATTTTTTTTTCTTTTTTTTTTTAGACTTTTTGCATACTTTTTAACCTTTCCAGTACTTTTTATCATAACAACAATTTGTTAAAATTATTTATTTTAATATTTTTTTTAGGGACTGGTTATTTAGTCAAGTTTATTCCCATTTTTTGATTGCCAGGCAAAAGGTGTGGTAATATTAAAACACATTGTGGTAGCTTTGTAATCAAAAATTAGTTTTATGATGAGTTACGTCGAAAAACTTATTTCGAAAAAAAGGTTGATTATCTCTGAAACCAAGCCGAATCCAGAAAATTTTATATAACACTAAAGACTCTAAATATGGTCAGGAATTGAGCATCAAAATCTTTTGGAATGCTCGCGAGTATTCTGTATGTGCCATACCTACTTAAACAAATGTGTTTATTTCTATTGCGTCCATCTTCTTGCTTTCTTATCTCATGACATATTGATCCCAGAGGAAACATGCGTATACTTTTTTTGTAGAGAATTTTATGTAGATTACTTATGTGCTAGACCGTTTTTTGCTATAAGCCACGGTTTACGAGTTATTTACGAAAAAATAAAAATAAGGACCTTTACACCCCCCTCCCCCCGTTAGCTCCATCCCTAACCACCAGTACTTTTAGTACGTGGTTTAAAAACACCATTCCCTACAACTATGCCAAAATTCGCTTATACACGAGTTATTTCCCCCGATAGGCAACTCTTGGTCTTCGTTAGGTGGGCTATAGGAGTTATCCTTGTTGGGTTATCCATGGGCCTCAGTTCCTGCTTTCCATCAGGTGGGCTGAGAGCTCAGTTGTCTTCTTTCGTCAGATAAAAAAAAAATTGCGTATTAGTTGTCACTGTGACATTGTTCTTAAGTGCAATTAGTTGAGTGTACGTTGCATGTGAAAACGACGCAATCCAAAATATACGCTTGTAATTTTAATTCTCGTGCTTCAAAGTAACATGCAGTTTAAATTACGACAAGGTCGCATCTCGAAATGCAACGTTATTCATGACGAGCGTCTGATGGTGACCTACGCTGCAGTAGTTAAAATAAAATAAAAATAAATAAATATAAGTT